>RJWM01038552.1:0-16678 GCA_004363535.1 Dasyprocta punctata | reverse complement strand
AGAGGAGAGGAGAGGAGAGGAGAGGAGAGAAGTGAGACCAAGCAGCCCTGGGTGGTCTCCATGGCAGCATGGTGGCTGGCAAGGGCAGAGAAACTTGCCAGCAGAGGAGGCAGTGCAAGGACCTGGAGGGGCCAACTGAATGCAGGATTGGGAGCAGCCTCGGCTGTCACTGTCTAAGGGCTCCACAGCAACTGGGTGTAGAGACAAACAGGGTAAGGACATGGCAGGTAGCTGAGGAACTTCCCGAAACCCTCTGGCTGAAGACTGGATCTCGCCTCAACAACCAGAGGCCAAGATCAGCCCCACATCCATCACTAATCCTACTGCAGACTTGACGGGGTTACCCAGCAGAGTGGGTCTCTGAATTGGACACTACCATGTAACTGAGGATGCCAAAAGAATTTTATCCTTCCTCCCTCCCTTTTTTTTCTTCCTTTTTCTTTCTTTCTTTCCTTTTTTCTTTCTTCTTTCTTTCATTTCCCTTTTTCTGTCGGCTTTTTTGGTTGTTGCTTAGGTTTTTACTTTTATTCTTTGCTTTCTTTTGTTCATCTTTTCTTCTCTTTCCTCAATTGTTTTTCTTGATTTTTTTGGATGTTTTCATGTGACTGAGCATTATCTTTACTCTTTCTCTTTTGCTTCCTCCTTCATTCTTTTTCTCCTGTCCTCTTCTCCAGTTCCCCAGAACTTGGGTGATCATCCTTCGTCCTTCATCCTTGCTTCTACTATATTTCTCGTCCTTGATCTCTCTGTCTTGTCCCCTATTTCTCTTAAATTCTGCCCCATCTCAGGGAAATACTCTAACAAAAGGGAAAGTCACTGCATACAAATTCATGGTTTATGTTGGATTTTGTTACATAACTGTAGATCTTGCTCCTTGATAGTTAAAGTTACCAAATTAAGTTACTACAGTTTGTCAATTTTTAGGCGGTGCTTGATCCTGTTGTTATTGCTGATTGCACTATGTTATCTAGGATGTCATATCCATTGTAATCAGTTGTTCTCCCTTGTATGACAACACCATGATCGTCTGAGGTCATAACTATCACCATAGGACCGGATGCAGAGCCAAATAGCTTGTAACATCTCATCCCTAATAAATTGGAAAGGTAGGATCTTGGAACTGACATAAAGGCCAATGGCCAGCTATACCTAGAATACATCTATGAAGAATAGACAGTGGCTACGGAAGTGTAGGGATGTTTATAGCAGCACAGTTTGTAATAGATAAATTTTGGAGACAGCCCAAATGCCCATCAACCAATGAATAGATGAAGAAGATGTGGTTTTTTTTTAATAAAATGAAGTGCTACTCAGCTATAAAGAATAATAAACTTGAGACATTTATAGCTAAATGAGTGGACCTTAATACCATACTCAAGTGAAAAAACTTGGACACACATATAAATATTGCGCTGTCTCACTGGTGTGAGAAACTGAAAGTGTAAATAAGAACCAAAATGTATAATAGATTTTGTGCTATTGGAAGAAATGATTCAAAAGGGAAGGGGGAGGAGGAAGGAAGGAAGGAAAAAGAGAAAAAGACAATAGAAGGATAAAATGGAAACCAAGGTTTTGTAAATAAGGAGGGGAAGAGGGGTTGAAAGGGGAGGAAGGGATGGGTGAAAAAGAGGACTCAAGATATTATATACAGGTACAAATTTCCTATGATGAATGTGATCATTATGTGTATCTAAATTGTACCAACAAAATTAATTTTAAAAAGTGAAAGAATATAGGAAATACTCAAGATACTAAGTCCCTTCAAAATAAAAGAAGATACAATTGAGAAGGGACCAATGAAGCTTCAACAGTATTATTATTTTTCCACAATTCAAGGCTAGATATGGTTAAGTGAATATTTACCGTATATTATTATTTAAAATACAATCATATATATGAACACACAAACACATATAGCGAAAATACATAACATATGTGCACTTATAGTTAAATTTGCATATATTTTACATTATTTCTGTATGTTATTTCAATATTCTTAAAAAGATTAAAAATAATGTTTCTGATAAAATGGGTAAAAATATTGAAAAATATCCAAGTGATTTACAGCCTTCAGGATTTGATCTCACACATATGATAGTTTTAGTTCCACTTCCACTAAGTACTCCTAGCTTAGTAGTGCATAGTTACTAAATCTCTTAAATTCGAATTTTTATACCTTTATAACAAACATTATAGTAGAAAACATAATACAGAAATATCTATCACATTAACCAATCTATAGTAATGACGTTAAGTACCTTTTCCTGAGTAAAGAAAGTTTTTTCAAGAACTGAAGACAGAATTTTGCCATTTCACATGGAAACACAGGACACTGCACTTACATAGTGGAGCAGGAAAGTACTACCTTTGCATTTTATAATCAAATACAGTTGCATCAAACTATGATAAAGTTCTGCCTGAACACAGTTCAGGTTGCCTAGACTCCTGACAGCGCACCTGACCATTCTTCAGCCCTTACCCAAAGAAGTTGAGCCCCGTTATTAGAATGGATTCATGACCCATAATCAAAGCACCATGTGAATGGCCATTAAAAATCTCCCCACTCATTGTTATCCCCAAAGCACAGATGACCAAGGACCTCAACAGCATTAATCAAGTTTCTTTTCAACATTTTGGGTCTGTATCCATTCTGTCCAGACCTTTGTTCTGATCTTTTACAGAAGGCCATCTCACTTTCGTATATGTAAAGGTCCTTTCACTTGGAGAAAAACAAATTGTATGTCTAGTTATTATCACTCTAACATGAATAAAGAAACATTAGACCATGTATAAAAAATTGTAACCAGTCAGGAGAGTAGGTAAAAGAGGAATGGAGAAAGATTGGTCCACAAATAGTTATAGCTAAGTAGAAGAAATAATTTCTGGTGTTACATTTCATAAATAGGTCACTCTGTAATGATAATATACTATATACTACAAAAGACTATAAGAAAAGATTTAGAAAGTTTACACCACACACAAGTGACAAATGTTTGAAGAAATAGATACGCTTTCCTTGATTTGAACACTACACATTCTACACATGTATGGAAACATGACATAGGGGTCACAAATATTTTAAAATTTTATGTGTAAATAAAAAATAAAAATAAATAAAAAGGAACAACAAAAGAGTAAAATTAGCATTCTTATTAAAATAAATAAGTTCCAAGCATATTACAAAATTAAACATAAAGTAGGAAAAAAAAAACCAACCAGGAGAAATGTTTTTGTTCTCTGGAGAAAGAAAAAATTTTTTTTCTAATTCTATGACCTCTTCAGTTTGAAACTAAAATCTAGAACTAGAAAAATTAAAAATATTTGTAGAGAAAAATGCCACTTGAAGCAGTAAAGACATGCATCTAGGTTTATAAAAATCTTTCCTGAGACTTTTCAGCCAGTCTTTTCAGACCAGAAGGAAAATTTTTAAAAAGACAAGATGATATCCAAGGTGAAACATAGGTCCAAAAGAGAGTGCCATATCGTTTTCTTAAAAAAAAAAAAAGAGCAATGCAGAGAAGAAAGAGAATGCATAGGAAGGACTGAGAATTCTTCAGGTTCAGTTAATAAGAAACAATGTCCATCACACTGAAAATATTCTTTTACTGAGGATATTTCCAAGAGCTCCTTTCATATCCCAATTTCTTAGACTATAGATAAAGGGATTTAGCATGGGTGTGACCAGAGTGTACAACACAGCCACAATGACTTCCTTGTCATTATTGTTATTGGATGAGGGGAAAAAGTAGAGCCCAATAATTGCTCCATAGTACAGAGAAACTACAGACAGGTGAGAGCCACATGTGGACAAAGCTTTGCAGATTCCCTTGACGGAAGGAGCTCTCAGGATGGTGGCCCCAGTGTGGCCATAAGACACTAGAATGCATATGAATGGAAGGGTTATGACTACCACTCCTACAGTGAGAATGACCAACTCATTGATGGTGGTGTCTGAGCTGGACAGTTTAAGCAAGGCAGAGAGATCACAGAAGAAATGTGGCAGAGTGTTGTCACCACAGAAAGAGAGATGGGATAGGAGAAGGGTGTGTACCAGGGCACTAGCGGAGGACAAGACCCAAGATACAATTACTAGCAGGAAACAGAGGTTCTGACTCATGATTGTGGTATAGCGCAAAGGATGGCAGATGGCAACATATCTGTCATAGGCCATTGAAGTGAGAAGAAAACTGTCAATATCTGCAAAAAATAAGAAAAAATATACCTGAGAAATGCACCCAACATAAGAGATGGATTGACTCTGTGTCAGCATATTCATGAGCATCTTTGGAGCTGTGACTGATGAGAAAGAGATGTCAGTGAGAGCCAAGTGGCTGAGGAAGAAGTACATGGGGGTGTGGAGGCGGGAGTCCAGCCTGATGAGCAGGATGATGAGCAGGTTCCCCAGCACTGTGGTCAGGTACATGACCAGGAACAGTGCATAATACATGTCTTGCTCTTCCAACTGGATGGGGAGCCCCAAAAGGATAAATTCAGATGCACTGCTATGATTATCCCTCCTCATTCCCTTTTTCCACTATCTTGCTAGAAGTTAAGAAAAAGATGGACATGTGTAAGAGAAGTCATTGTGACTATTGCATAATAAACATATGTCTTTGAACTACTTATTATGCACATTTTAACTTGGCTCTCTCAAGAAGTTTTACCCCATGAATCAGTTAGTGATAGTTTACACAGAGGTTTCATCTAACGCTTTTCACTTTTTGAGAAACCAAGAAATATCTGAATGATTATCAGGTCAGACCAAGTTTCTACTTGAGGAATACAGATGTCCATGATGGAAATCTGAGACTGAGACTGCATAAGGTTAGGTAAGTAACCAACTAATACAAAATATAGTAGATGATCTCTAATGGTTTGTTGACCTCTCTTAACCTTCTCCATGGCTTTGAAGCAGAACTGGATAATGCTTCATTTCCAGGGTTTGAATCAATATAAGAGAGTCCAATTAAATATGTTAGCCAAGATGTGAAGATCTGGACACTTGCAGGAAATATACATAGCAAGTCCAAGCAAAGGCATCAAGGGCATGAGTCTATGCAAATAACATAGCATATCTAATAGTACACCTAGTATACCACCATCAGTTCTTCCATTAAGAAAAGAATTTTCAGTCTTCCATCATGTTTTAAAGAAACTTTCATGCAACACGGAGATGTCTGGTTTTCTTTAAAATCCTCTTCGTATATTCCCTCAATTAAAACCAAATTTTCTTGTTCAAGTCCTTAGAAGAGCAGGAAACATCTGACTTTTTGTAGTAAAATCCTGGACCTGCTGAAGGAGTTGTGTCAGAATACATAAACAAGTAACTTTTGCTATTTTAGATTCCTAACCCAGCTTTTATGCCAATGATTTTTAACTGACATTTTTGTTGTATTCTTTATATTTCTTTCGTGTATCCAATCATATCATTCCTCCTTCTGGCTGGTTAGTCTTTTGATGCATTCAGCCACAGAAGAATATGAAATTCTATCTACTAAAAAGTAGAATCAATATTCTGTATTCAGATTTGTTAAATCTGAATGTCTCTTTTAGAGCTGTGCATTTATTATTTAATCACAATTCATTTTTAAAGGTTAACTAAACTTTACATTAAAGTACCAACCTTCCCAGTTTTATCAAAATTATTTCTAAAATTCCTATATTTTTCAGTCTACTACATTAAAACTCCAGTTAATGTAATGTCATTTTTCAAGATGGATTTTATATTCATTTTTGTTACTTAATACCGTGATAGTAAAAATCTGGTTATCATAAGAAATGGCAATAAGAAACCTATAGCACATGTAGGTTTTTTCTAATATTGTTCTTATGTCATTTTACACACACATATATAATGCTATCATACACATTTGAATAATTCTTACAGGTGAACGTGAAAGAGTATAAATTCACAAATTTGATAGATTATCAAATTGCAAGATGCCAAGGTGATGAGGAAGCCTATTCTCATGAAATTTTTTAAAGAAATTCTTAATAGAAGAACATGTCTTATAATATATGGAGGTTATAAAAATATGCACTCTACTGAAGTGTTTGGAGAGGCCAGGACTCGGACATTTGAAGGGTAGAGACAATTCCAGACCATGTCCAGCTTAAGTAATATACAGGATTACAGAATTATCAAGGAGCCTGTGTGTACAAGGTTTTCTCTGCTATTGTAGAAAGTTTCAATCTATTCATAAAGCAATAGTAGACTCAAGAAAAGGTTAAAGAGGTTGGTAACAATTTTGAAGGGCTTACTGGCTACTAGGCAGAGATCAGATTATAGCAAACCTAGAGTATGAGAAGAATCTAAATAGTCGGTTACCACACAAATCGAGGTACAAAATAATCCCTGTTTTTTTTTTACCTGGTTTGTGTCAACAGAAATTTGAGATAAAATTTGGAACAACACCCAACAGACCTAATGGGTATTAAACATAAGGAAAATAAAGTATCTTTTTCTACCTCTTCTAAAAAATTAGTATATATTCAATTTGAATTAGGTTATTCTTCATAGACATTTGATTTTGCCCTGCTGTCTCAAAATTTGGTAGACAGTTCAAGATAAATTACTGTCCATATGGCTGTCTGACATACTGTGGTATAGGGAAGAGTAGAACCTAAGGACCAGTAGCACAGTACACACACACACACACACACACACACACACGAAGAAACTCAGAAATCATACCACTAAATGTAAATGTTAATCTGCTGGGACATGGCCCCTTAGATGATGAGCATACATACCTTCTGCTACAAATCAGAATGCATGAAAATAGGTGGTGTCTTTAAGCTGCTCAGAGTTTCATGTGACACAGAAGTTATCAACTCAGAAGGAACAAGGTAGATACATTGGGACACATTTGTTCATGGCTCCTAAGAAATCAGTGTGATTTCTAACCTAACAAAGCACGGAGAAGACCCGGGGGCAAACCCTTGTCCCTAGATCCAAATTAGAGATGAACCTAACATAATTGCTTCATTACTTTTAGTTCCCTTGGGAGACTAGCTACTTGGTGTAGTAGACATAAGATAATCACAACAAGATTGAAAAATAGGGAAATCATATTAATAGGAATTTCAGAGTAAATAATTTCAAATGAATTAATCATCATATTTAAAGATGGTCAACCTCAGTCTAATCAGAGAAAGATGCAAAACCTCAATAAAGTACCATTGCATAAGAGGAGATTAGATAAATTATTTTCTAGGATGCTGTTTGAGGGTAATGGTGTCTATCAAGCAGAAGTATCAATCATTTTTTAATACAGAAACCATGTGGTATATGATTCACTACTGAAAATGTGCATTGTTATAAACCTGCATTCCAGTATGAGATTTGTACCCCAAAGATGTTTTGCACATTTGTAGCTGGAGACAGATAAGAAGGGTCATAGCAACATTGCTCATGATAGCAAAAAAAAAAAAAAAAAAAAAAAAAAAAAAAAAAAAAAAAAAAATTTAGTGAAAATTTAATCCACAAGTTGTGGTGTTTTTACTTAAGAAAAGTTGTAGAATAATTCTATACCATATAATAGACAGACAAATAAACAACAGAAAGAACAAAAGCAAGACTCCAATAACATAGTAAATCTTAGAAACAAAATCTTACACATACACACACATATACATGTATACACATATATAGATATTTCACCTAAATGTTTGTGCCTCCCCAATAAATTTCTATATTTTAGCCCTAACCATCCATCTGTGTGGCTGTATGTGCAGATTTGGCTTCTAATGAACTAAATAATGTTAAAGGAAATAGATCAAAAGGTTGGAGTCTGATTAAAAAAGATTAGTGAAAAAATATACTGAGTTCTCTCTCTCCCACTCCTTTCCTCTCTGTCTCTTCATTTCTCCTCTTCCCCTTCTCCTTCTCTTTCTCTTTCTTCTTTTCCTTCTCTTTCACCTCCTCCAACTACCTATTCCTCCCCCTTTCTCCTCATTCTTTTCCTTCTTGCTGTTACTGTTCTCCCTCTTGCTCGCTGTATGTTTCTGTCTCTGTCTCTTGTCTCTATTTCCCTGGTAACAAAAGGAAGGAAGCTGTGATGAGCACAGGCAAGAAAAGAGAACCCTCAATAAAAAAAAACCAAATCAGTTGGAGCCTTCACAATAAATACAAGTACCTGTCTCAGAGATTAATATATAGAAATAAACTTTAGTACAAAAATCAATGGACTCATAAACAAAATTCAGTTTAATGTTTTCCTCCTGAAAGGAGATAGGAGGTAGTAAGTATGTGGTAAAGAGTAGATTCAAATAATGCTTTCAAAAAATATTTGCTAATAGAATGTTAACATGCATAGACAGAAATTAGTATACATGAAATGTGTAACTTGAATTGTAACAAAGGAAACAAACCTATGTAACAATCAGTGAGATAAGGAAATAATTCTCCATAATGCCCCTCCTAGTCACTTTCTAAAAATGCCAATCTTATTTTATTCTATTACCATAATTATTCTCATTCATTTTTCACCTAATGAAGATGAAAGAGAATTAAAGTCTGTATTATCTTCATTTTTAGAATTGTGCTATATAATTAAGCATGCCTTAACTATTGAAGAAGCAAGTCAATTTTGACAAATATATGTCAATGCAAAAGCATTAACATCACTCCAGAGACCTCCCTGGTGCCAATTCTGAGTCAGTAGCACCCAGTATCAGACACTGATCTTTTGAGGGGAGGTGATTTTTTTCTTTCTAAAAATTTTTTATTAGCATATGCTTGCAGTATATAGTGTTTATATTCATCCTAGGGAGTAGGTCCATATACTTAACAAATCCTGATTGTTTTTATTTCACTGTCTCCACTGCCTCTTCTGTTCCTCTGTCTCTGGATTCACTTCATTCTTTTCATTTTTTTAATACATGCTGTACTCTTGCAATGGCAAGTAGAAACATCAAAACGACACTTGTGATTTGGAGGCAGATTTATTTTATGTTGAAGGGCACTGATGGGGATCATTCCCAAAATATCAGGCACTGATCTCTGGTGGTCTAGGGCTTATGTGGGATAAGCAAGCAGAAAGTACAGAGGCAGAATGGTTTGTCAGTGGGGATTGGTTCTTACAATATGCATTATAGTGACCAGCTACGCTTCACAGTGAACAGCCATTTCTAAGAAACAAGAGCAACTTGAACTGTAACCGGAACTGTTACTTGGGCAACTAACAAACTGAAGTATATTGGCTGGGGGTAGGGAGAAACATCTGCCACACTCTTTGCAAAATATTAATATAGTTCTGTTGGTGGGACTAGTCTGGAACTGAAGCTGGAACTTGCTCTAGATGTAGCTCTAACTTCATAGCTAGTTTTAGACCTGGTGCTGGGCCTGGGTGTACTGTAGCTTGAAACTGGTGCTTGCTTCGATTTAAACCTGTAGCGAAGCTGTAAATACTAGACCGGAATATCAACAGGGAGCTTGTAGTGTAGCTGAGCTGGAGCTGGCCTCATCTCCACAACTGAGGCTAGTTCTGGTGCTCATTGTGAAGCTGACATTAGTTTTATCTCTGAGCTTATTGTAAATCTGGGACTGGATCATTGTATTGCATTTTGGGGAACTCTCAGTTAAGAACTCCTCTTCCAGAAAATATTCCCAGGCAATTGTCCACCCAAATGTGTGGTCTTGATCTACTTTTTTCCTCCTAGCCTGGTACTAAACTCTGGAGCCTCTTTCTAGTATGGCAGAGCCTGGGCCCTCCTTACATACCTATGTGTACACATCCAGTCCTCTTTACCCTCAGGCTTAACCTCAGTGAACACCAGGTGCTCTACATGGGCCAGAAGAAGGCAGATTTGGTTCTCCACATCTGAGCAAGGCAGTTTGAAACATATGTAGGCTGTCAGATGCTTTAGGCCAGTAAAGAGCTAGGACTTACAGATATTTTCTGGGTACTGACTCAGCCAGAGATCCAGGGTGGAGGAGATAGTACTGGAAGAAGGCAGTGAAATAGAGAGGACAGAAAGGACAGTAACAGAGTCAGAGGCTTGGTATTTCCTTCCACCCTATGACAACTCTACTGGCTACAAGGTTCCTTGCTGCTTTTGACCATCCAGAGGCTGGCTTCACCCCTCTATCATACCCTCAGGTTGTCCTGATACTAGTAAGCCTGGTTACTGAGTTTGGGCTGGAAAAATCTTCCATTAGAGGAAGGTTGGAGAAACAGTTGACCACATTGTCCATGCTTCAGTAAGGTTGACATAATTAGCTGTCTCCTCCTGAGCCTTCTCCACTTGAGCATAAAGCCTGTAAGAACTTGGGAAGGATATGTCTGCTGTGTTCACTGTGCGATACTCACACACTGCCGGGCACTCCATGATTATCAGAGAGATTAAGCAACAAATACACTCTGCTCTTATGCTAAGCATTCATAAAGAATGAGTGACACCTAAACCGACAACTTATGGGACAATGTATTATCTTACTCTCTTATGGGACAATGTATTATCTTATTACCTTATTAATTCTATGTCTGTGAAGAATCACTGGCATTTGGATAAAAACTTCATTAGCTCTTTAGATCATTTTGGGTACTATGGATATTTTAACAATATCAGTTCTTCCAGTCCATGAACGTGAATATCTTTCTATTTTTTAGTGTCTTCTTCACTTTCTTTCATCAGTTATTTGTACTTTTCCTTTGTAGTAATCATTTGCTTCCATGGTTAAATTAATTCTTTGGTATTGTGTGTGTGTGTGTGTGTGTGTGTGTGTGTGCATGTGACTAATGTGAACAGGATAACCTTCTTGGTTTCTTTCTTAGGAATTTTCTTATTAGTGTATAAAAAGGCTATTGATCTTTGTATATTGATTTTGCATTTTGCAACCTTACTGAGATTTTTAACCATTCTGATATTTTTATGGAGATTTTCTATGTATAAAATCATGTTATCTGCATACAATTTTAATTTTGCTTCCTTTCCTATTTCAAGCCCCTACATTTATTTTTCTTGTCATACTGTTTTTGTTAAGACTTACGATACTATATTGAATGAAAGTAGTAAAGAAGTAGACATACTTTTCTTCCCCCTGATCTTGAGAAAATGACTTAAATTTTTCCCATTTAAATGTAGGTTGTGGATTTGTCATGTATAGCTCTAGTTATGTTGAGATACATTGTTTTTTTCATCTAATTTTAAGGATTTTTAGGATAATAAATGGATGTTGTATTTTAATGTTTTATCTGCATCTATTTAGAACATCAGATGATTTTATGCTTCATTCTGTTGAAATTATGTATTATGTTTATTGTTTAAGATTTGTGTATGTTGACCCATTTTTGCCTCCCTGGATAAGTCCCACTTGATCATGGTATGCAATCTTTATTAATATGCTGTTAGATTTGATTTGCTCAGATTTTGTTGAGGATTTTGCAACTAGGTTATTGGCCTGCATATTTCTTTTCTGTTGTGCCACTGACTGATTTCATATCAAGTTAATGCTGGCCTCACGGAATGATTTTCAAAAGGTCATTCCCTTACACACATTGGAATAGTTTGAAATCTAATATTAGTTGTTTTTAAAAATTTTGATAAAATTCAACAGCAAAGTCATTTAGTCCTGGGCTTTTCTTTATTGTAGATATTTTTAAAAATCACTACTACATTGTCATTAGTCATTACTGATCGGTTCATGTTTTCTGTGTTGCTCTGGTTCAGTTTGAGTAAGCTATAACTTGTCAGAAATTTATTCATGCTTTTCCAACTTGTTGGCACATGCTTCTTCATAATAGGCATTATTGATTCTTTGTATTTGTGTAGTATCAATTGTAGTCTACTTTTTTATCTGTGATTTTGTTTTTTAGGGTCTTCTTTTTTTCTGGCTAGTGTAGCTTAAAGTTTATCATTTTGTTTCACTTTTCAAATACTAATCCCTTCATTTTGTTTCACATTTGTATTTTTGTCTGTATCTTATTTATTCCAGCACTGAATTGTCATTTCTCTCTGGCTGTAATTTCAGGTTTAATTTGTTCTTCCTTCTCTACTTCTTGAGTTCTTACATTCAACTGTTTATTTGAAATATTTATATTTTTAGTGTAAGCACTTATTGCTATAAATTTGTTTTTAGTACATCCTACCAATTTTGGAAGGTATTATTTTTATTTGTTTCAATAAAATTTTAAATTTCCCTTTTGATTTCTTCATTAATTCTTTAGTCAGTGAGGATTATTGCTTTTTTCACGTTTTTATAATTTCTAAAGTTTGTCTTTTTTCTGATTTCTAGTTTTATTCCACTGTGATCAGAGAAGATAAATGCTTTTTCAATTTTTTAAAAAAATGTTGAGAAAAGATGAATCATAAAAGTTAACTTCAGGGCCGGGAGTTTAGCTCAGTGGCTTAGGTGCCTGCTGGAAGGTGCGAGGCTGTGAGTTTGATCCCCAGTACCAAAAAAAAAAAAAAAAAAAAAAAAGCTAACTTCTTTCTTTTTTTTTTAAAGTTTCTATCATCCGATTTTGTAAACTTGCAATGTTACTGTTGTGTATTTACTCTAGTCGTTTGTTTGTCTCTTTTGCTTGTTGTTTATGTTTTATATGTCTTTTTTTCTGTTTTTTCTTCGCTAAAATAAAAAAAAGCTAACTTCAAGTACTTTATTATTAAGTAGTATAAAAATAATTAAAATGAATTTCTATTTCATACTACATCAAGACAACCAACTACATATATTTCAAAGATTTTACAAAATTAAAAATCTTTTTTAATTTTACATAAAAGTATAATATATTGTCCTCAGGTACATAAGACAAGGGAGTCCTTTTGAAAAACTTTCAGATACATTTTGTTAAACCCTGGCATGAGGCATATAATTTATTTGTCAAAGCCATCACAAGGTTCTATTAGAGAATGAAAATCGTCAAGTTCCATAATTACTGGCCTTGTTGAATTGTAATCAGAGCATAAGCTATTGATATCTGTGATCTAACTTCTGTTGACATCTAGCTTAGTTTTTTATTACACAATACTAATTAAGTTAGATGCATTCTTCTTACCGAAGAGCCTGTGTTGGCTTTTGTCTTTCAAAATCACAAACTTGCCCTGGCTTCTGAACAATTTTATGGTCATAAAAATTATTAGTCAGAAGATGTTTTGGGGTGTGTGTGTGAGTGTGTGTGATTAGTACTAATATCATATTGTGATAGAGAGAATTGCTTCGGCATACTCATGCTATTTATGCAACTACAAATTGCTCCCCATATAGAAAAAATGAGACTGCCTTTTCTCATCTCTTGCTTTTCCTGTCACTACATCTATTACTTATTATATAGAAGACAGAATGATTGTCATTTTCAAGGTGACTTCCTCAAAAAATCACTTTAAAATCAAGAACATCAATCATAAATTGATACACTAGTATTAAATACATTAAAATTAAACCACTGGTAGTAAAACAAATCTATCAATCTTTAAATAGCAGAAGACATTTGTGAATAAACATGGAAAAGTATTAATTTCCAGATGTTCTGAAGACTTTCTTCAATGTGATAATTAAAAGACATGACACTCAGCAGGAAATAAGAAGAAAGACATGATCATGTACTTCCAATGAAGGAATTCTGTAGCAATAACAGCAATATTGATGCTCCCCTGGCTCAATGAGGATGTCCTCATGGACAGATTGGCTTTTTGCAGTGTGGTCATTCAGGAACCAGGCTCAACTCTCTCTGAGAGCAGCAGGTAATCTGTTTCCATCCAATAGAAGGAGATACCCATGCACTTCTTTAAAATCCTGAAGAGGAAGTCACGCACATATCTTTTCTACTGGGGACAGTGTGTCACCTAGACACATCTAAATTAGTAGAAAATGGAGAAATTGCCTTCCAGTGACAATTGCATGAGCTAAAAATTTGAAAAAGCAGCCAGGCATTCATCACAAATAACCAATAAATAGAGTAAGATGCTTTATTGCACTGATGATCAGAGAAACAGAAAGGAACAGCACAGTGAAATATGATTTGCCATTCAGCAAGCTTACAAACATTTCGAACTCTGTTAATACCAACCTTGTTTAAGAGGTAAATAATAGGATTTCTCATAGTCTTGGGAGAGAGGTTAAAATTAATGTATGTTTTTAAAAATTGATGAATTATTTTTAGGGCAGTTTAAGATAAAATTAAACAGATAATGCTCATATACTTCATTTCTTCCATCCCTGTCCAAAGTTTGCCTTATTAACTTCTTGCATGATTTAGGACATTTATTATAATCAAACTAACATTGATAGAATATGATTAACTAAATTTCATCATTTGCATTGGGGTTCATACATCATGTTCTACAGATTTTGCAAAATTGCTTTTTTCCTTGGTTTTGATAGTGACACACATGTACTATTTCATCATCATGCATAATAAACTTTTCGTTCTACAAATTGCCTTTGTTCTAACTCTTCGTCCCTCTCCTTGCCACACACTAAACTTTTAGCATGGATTGTTTTATTATCTCTATCGACTAGCCTTTTTGGTCGTACATCTGGAACCATATAGCCCTTTCTGAGTGGCTTCTTAATACTATACTCATTCTACCTAGACCATTGTCCTGGCCCTTTACAAATCAAAATCTTGTTTCAATTTGCAATTAAGCCTCCTAACTTGGAAAAAAAGAGTTGTGTGCCTAGTTACCATCATTCTAATACATTTAAAAAACATAAACAATGTATAAGAAATTACAAAAAGCAAAGAAGGAGTGGGGTGGGGAGAAGGATGGGGACACATTAAACAATAAATACAAAGTTATAGTTTAAAAAGGAATCAAGATATATCATGTACAGATACAAATTCCCTATAATCAGTGTGGTCATTATGTATATCTAAATTGCACCAATAAATATAAATTTAAAAAAATTTGGAAAAAAATTGGGGGATGCCTTCACATAAACAATAAACCTTTAACCATATTATAAAATGCTACCTATACTAAGAAAATTAGAACATACATTAATAATAGGTGTTATTTTGAAAGATATATTGTAAATGTCTTACCTTATAAGTAGTTTTGACGTAACAAAAATGTATTTTATATTCTAAAACTTTACATAGTCACATGTTCATGTTTAACTTTAATTATTTTTATACTCAGAGAGAAAATATTTGATATATATGCTTTAGAATTCTGGTGTTTTTCTCTTTCTGCATGCAGTAAACCACTGAGTGATACAGTTTATCTCAATTCACAGTAAAGATAGTGACCTCAAAATTGAATAAATAAGCACATTTTAAAAAATTAGATGAGAAATAAATATGATGGTCTATTTCACAGTAGATTCACTATAGATAATGACAAAATACTGCTTAGTTCAAAAATGATATAAAGGATTTTGAGTATTTTCATTACAAAGAAGTAAGAGATGTTTGAGGAAACAGATATATTTTTTTTCAGTACTGTGGATTGAACTCAGAGCCCTCACACTGAGCTACATCCCTATTCCTTTTTAAAGGTTTTATTTGCTCAGGATGAGTTGGAGATAGTGAATCCTCTTGCCTCAGGCTCCAAAGTCATAGATATTATAGGCACTGCCATCATGCCCAGCCTATATCTGATCATGATACAAACATTATCCACTCAACATGTGTGGAAACATCACATGGTGTCTTGTAAATATGTACCATTTTATGATAAAAATAAACATATTAAAAGCAAAATTAGAACTGAATTTCTCATTGCAGTTATTCACAAAAATGAATACAGAAAAGTAAAATACAGAAATAAAATCATAATCAAATCAGAACAAATATTTTAATAATTTGAGAAAAGAAAAATAGCTTTGGTACAAAAGGCAGGAAACATCCCCAGGAAAAATAAAAAGGGTTAAAATCTGTGACTGTAGTAAAGCTCAAATTGTATTTGATAAGGATATTATTCAAGAAGGGAAAATATGCATGTGTTTCTAAAAGCTATTCCCAATTCTCTCATAACAATTGAACAGAGACAAAAACAACATCCAAGTTGGAATACACACTGAAAAATGAATGGCAGTCAAAATTCACTAAGGAACAATAATTCTGAGAGGAAAGGATTTATAAGGCCTTACATTCCAGGTGCATAAGGCATGTCCAGGACTCAGAAAGTCTTGTATCCACTTAATGGGAAGGAAATGCCCTCACACTGAAAATGTTCTTCTACAGAGGAGATTTTGCAGAGCTCTTTTCATATCCTGATTCCTCAAACTGTAGATAAAGGGATTTAGCATGGGTGTGACTAGAGTGTACAACACTGCCACAATGACATCCTTGTCATTAGTGTTATCGGAAGAGGGTACAAAGTATAGTCCAATAATTGCTCCATAGTACAGAGAAACTACAGACAGGTGAGAGCCACATGTGGAGAAAGCTTTGCAGATTCCCTTGATTGAAGGTAATCTCAGGATGGTGGCCCCAATGTGGCCATAAGACACCAGGATGCATATAAATGGTAGAGTAATAACCATCGATCCTACAATAAGAATAACCAGATCATTGATTGTGGTATCTGAGCTGGACAGCTTAAGTAAGGCAGAGAGATCACAGAAAAAGTGGTGGAGTGTGTTGTCTCCAAAAAAAGAAAGACGGGCTAGGAGGAGAGTGTGCACAAGGGCACCAGCACAGGACAAGACCCAGGATAGAATTACTAGCAGGAAACAGAGGCTTTGACTCATGATCCTGGTGTAGTGCAGGGGATGGCAAATGGCCAC
>RJWM01038551.1:0-16674 GCA_004363535.1 Dasyprocta punctata | reverse complement strand
AATTGATAAAAATTACATGTTAACACGTTTTGCAGAAAAAGAGTGATGGCTATTTTTTAGAAAAACATTGAAGCAACTTCTGTGTGAAAATGCACATAGGTGATGTTGAAACAGAAACCAGACTAAGAGCTAGCAGTCACCTGGTCTTCTTTCATCTCAGCCTTTCATTTGTTATGTGATATTTCAGAGTTAAATTTAACACTACCATTGTGTCCTATTTTTCCTTTATGTTCATCTCTCAACCCACCTGAGATATGGTAGACTGGAATTCCTTTGAGAATCTGAAGGCAGCCTTGAAGCTTTCCCCTCACAAATGTTCATATGTACACAACAGCTTTGAATAAATACTCGAGAGTTTCATGGTTTCTGGAAATGACCCATGGACCTGAATGGAATGTGTGTGAGTGGAAATTTGTCAGTAAGGACATGGAGACTACAAACTAGACTATGTGAACAGTGGGTTAGGGCATCAGTATGATGAATAAGTAGAGAAAGAGGAATTTGGAGGACTGGCCCATAACAAATTGTTACATGTAGTTGATGAGCTGTTAGGTGAAAGGAAAAGATTGATTTAGTGTTGTTTTTCAGCTAGGCAGTCCAATCTTGTAACCACTGGCCATATGTGACTATTTAACTTAAAGTTACATGAAATTCAAAATTCAATTCTCTGTTCATTGTAGGCATGTTTAAAGTGCTTTGTGGCCATCTGTGGCTAGAGGCTACTGAATCATTGTCTTTTGGGAGGCCTGTTAGTATACTGTTACTATATTGTGACCTTGACAAGTATCTCTGAGCTGTCACTCCAGCCCAGGCAGTAAAGAAAATTTAAAGAGAGTTTGAGTCAGATAGATGTCCTTTGCCTGGGTGGAGTAAGATCCTGGTAAAGCTTTTTTCCTTGGAGGGTGGGCCACTACTGAAGAGTACACTCTGGCAGTCTCCTTACTTTACCCCTGCCCTTGTCAGGGTCAGTAGAGGATCTTTCTTAGATTTTCACTATGAAAACGTGTAGTTCCTGTAGGCAAAATCCATGCAACTGTGAGACTCCTCTAACACTGCTGTGTCTAGGAATCTCTGTCAATCTAGTCAACAAACAGACTCCAGTAATTCATCAAAATTACTATTTAAGTGATCTCTTGAGTCTTGATTCTAGCTACTTGTATAACTAAGTAAGTCTTAACTGTGACTGTCTTAATTCACTTTTTTGTCCAGATTTGGGCAGAGGGTGAGATTTGCCCTGTGATTGCTTACAGATTTAATAAAAATCATGTTCAGCTTTTTTTTAATTGTAAGTGTGGAAGTAGTGACTTCTAAATTTTTAAAGTGTTAGAGTCCTTACATTGTTTTTCCATATGTAAACGTATATATAGATATATGTTTATATATCTATATATATCATCCCTGATACTGAGAATTGAAATGAGGACTTCCTGAATGCTAGGTAAGTACCGTAGCACTGAGCTACATTCCCAGCCCTCTTTATTTTATTTTGAAACAGATCAGCCTCAAATTCAAAATCCTCCTGCCTCAGTATCCAAAGCAGCTGAGATGACAGGCTTGTATAAATCACACCCTGCTTATACTTGTATTTTAAACATTTTATAGAAACAGAAATTTTCACCTGAAAAAGTATTAAATATCCCCATCAGCTTAGTTTAGGACCATGCACTTTAGAAAATAAAAATTCATTCACCCATTCAACAAATACTTATTAAGCATGTATTATGATGCTAGAACATGCGTTAGATAGTAGAGGTGCACTCAGTGATAAAGAAGATAGCTATGGTCCCTGCACTCGTAGGCTGTATATTCTAGTGAAGGAGATAGAGAAAGGATGTGCACAAAAATAGTAGTCTTGGTCTTTAAGATGTTCATCAGAGGGACAAAGCAAAGTATAATAATCATGAAGAATACATAAGTTTAAGAAAAGAATATGTAAGTTTGAGGACACTGCAGTAAGGTAGCTCATCAAAGAGAAGAAGTGGTATGGATTCGAGGACTCAAGGATTTGGGCAGAAGTTAGAAGATAAGTAGAATTAAGCTTGTGAAGAAATATCACTTTGATAAACAGCAGTCATTGTAAAAACTTGGAGGAGGAATTGGAAGTGTGTTCTAATATAGCCAATGCAGCTTGGCTGCAGTATAGTTTTCATTGCAGAGTACTGAGAAAGAATACTGGAATTGCTGGCTAGTGCCAGAATCAGAAACATGTTTTGCAACAAAAACTATAAGGACCTTGTTGGTCTAGTGGGTGAGAATCCTATGAGGACCAGTGGATAGAATGAAACAAATACTGAACTAGGATCCATAAGGACACCTATCCTTTTCCACTAACCATGGGCAAAATCAGTTTGTTTTGAGTAAGTGTCTTCTTCACCTTTAGAAAATGCCGAAGTGCTGAGTCATCTTCCCACACAAACACTGTAGATTTTCTTTACTAGCTTGGCTAGAGTGACAGCTCAGAGATAGTTGTCAAGGTCACAATATACTAACAGGCCCCCCAAAAGACAAAGATTTATTCTTAAGAGCAGAGGATGCTGTTCCTTTCTGAGTCCTTACTACCACCATAACAGGGCTCCCTTATAAGAGCAGTGAATTGTTTACAGCTAAAAGATCTGTGTAATGCAGAAACAATCCAAAGAGAGGTTTTTAGGAAGCCCCAAAGAATAGGAGAGAGGAAAAAAAAATGATACTGGAAGAATTAGAAGACTCTGACACCTACATCTATAGCAACCTCTGAACAGCCCAACTCCTCCAGATTAACATAAAACCTCACAGCCAAGTCTTTTTTACTTCAGTTCCTATTAATCAATACATCATCTCTGTTCCAACTAAAAATCACAATGCATGCTAAAACTCAAGGAAAAACACACCTCAAAACACAGCTCAAACATCAGAATCAGGCTCAAGTGTGACAAAGATTTTGGAATTATCTGACAAGCAGTTTAAGAAGAAGTATACAACATGTAGGAACAGATAAGCAAAGTGATAGAAAAATCTAAGAAAAATCAAAAAGAAGTGCTACCAATCATAAACATAGTTCCAGGAATGAAGAATGCCTTGAAGATCTCATTAGGATACTAGACTTGATGGCAAGGTTTCAAACTGAAGTGCACAGATACAAAAAAGATAATGTGGTGGTGAGGGGAAGAGAACATTCAAGAAGCATATATGTAATTGGAAGATCAGAAGGAGAGAAATAGAATGAAACAAAAGAAATATTTGAAGTAATCTTGACTCAGTTTTCCAAAACTTCAGGTCCAGAAGCTCAGAGAACATCAAACAGGATAAATATCCTAAATTCTATTCCTAGGTTTGTGATAGTCAGACTCCATGAAGCAAAGAGAAAATTTTGAGAGGAACCATGAGTTGTGGTTGACCTACTGAGAAACAAAAATAAGAATCATATTGGATGTGTGGAGTGAAATATTTAAAGTGTTGAAAGAAAAAAAAATACTGCCAACCTTGAATTTTATATCCAAAGAATTTTATCCTTTAAAAATGAAGGAGAAATACTTTTTGAGACAAGCAAGAAGGAGGGACTTATGAGAAACACAAAATATACATAAATATATAAATGAGGAGCACAATAGAAGAGAAATAATAGGAAGTAGGAAGAAGCTCAGCTATTTCCTCAGATTACTTATTTTGTTGTTTCAAAAGTATTTTAATACATATGCTAATTTATTTCATTTATACTACTAGTTTGTCTTAGATCATTAAAAAGAAACTTTATGTTATTTTCTTTTTTTTGGTACGAATTTTTTGTTGGCTTATGTCCTGTGCTGTAAATAATCAATTTGAAGATAAAGTGATTATTTACTATATTAACTATTGTTATTCTTTTATGAAATTTTGTTTTATTTTTCATAAAATAAAAAATAAAGAAGTTTTTTCCTAGAAAAGGAAAATAATTTAGTAAGTGAAAAATCTTGGATCTGCATGAAGAAAGAAAAAATATAAGAATGAATAAATGAAAATAAAAGTAAAACTTGTTTTTCTGATCATTAATTAACCTAAAAACTAATAATTATAACAGTATATTAGATGATTATAACATATAGATAAAATGAATGACAACAATGTCCTAAGAAGTAGAAAGGAGAAATTGGCAATACTTTATTAAAAGGCACTGACGTTACACATGAAATGACATAATATTATTTGAAGCTGAATTTTGATTACTTTTAAATATATATTATGAAATTTAATAGGACCACTAAATTTAAAGAAATACAGCTGCGATTGATATTCTCAGAAGGGAGGTAGAATGATGTTACACACAATGCTCAAATAATGGGAGAGAAGATAACACTGGAGGGGACAAAATAATTAATAGAAAAGTTACAAATATGGTAGACACTAATACAACTATGTAACCACTTTAAATGTGAATGGTGTAATACACTAATTAGTCAACTAAAACAGAGATCATCAAAGGAAATTTAAAAAAGGGATAGATCAACATATAGAGCCTCAGATTAAAAATAAAGGGGTAGAGAAAGATATCTTATGTTAACACTAATCAAAAGAAAACTGGATTCACTATATTATTTTCAGACAGAGTAGATTTTAGTACAATGATTAAAAGTGATATCTGGGAATGATAAAAGGGGCCCATTATCCAAGAAGATGTAACAGTGCTAAACATATGTGTACCTCACAGCAAAGCAGTTTAGTACAGTAAGGTAAAAGCTGATGGACTTGGGAAGAGAAATAGACAAATATGCTATTGTAGTTGCAAGCTTCAGTATCTTTTAGTAATTGTAGGTCAATTCAGCAGAAAATCAGTGAGGATAAAGTAATGAACTTGATCTAACTGGCATTTATAAAGCACTCCTTTTAACAATAGAAAAACCCACATTTTTCCTAAGCTTCCTCTACTTGGAAATTCACCAAGGTAGAGTATATCCTGGCCTATAAAACACCTCTTAACAAATTTAAAACAATAGATATCATACAAAATATGTATTCTGAACATGATGAAACTAAATTAGAAATAAGTAATACAAGGATATTTGGAAAAATCTCCAAATGTTTGGAGATTAAATGACACTCTTCTAAATAATGCATGGATTGAAGAAATCACAAAATAAATTAAAATATGAATAAAGAGAAATTGAAAATGCAATTTCTCAAAAATTTTTGAATGCAGAGAAAGCAATGCTTAGAGGACATCTATTGGCACTAAATGATACTTCAGAAAAAAAGAAACAATGACGCAGCAAAATGTCTTTCAATATGTAAGTAGATCAACAAAGTGGTACATCCACACACAAAAATAGAGCCAATATCCCCTGCAGAATTCCAAATAATTTATGTAGATATCCTCAAGAAGGTAGAACATAATTTTCTACTTCATAAGTATAGGCTGTGCATAATGACTTTGTTCCAAAGAGTATAGTATGGAAAGGGAAAAGGAAGTAATTGTACCTTATTTACTCACAGGAGTTACAATAGTTACAAATAGTCTCAGCCAGATAAACGTGGTTAACATGAGTGAGAGATAGTGTTCATATTATGTATAATGTGGTAAAAAATGGCACTTCACCTCTGTGGTCTTCCTACCTGAAACACATAACCCTGGTCTAGTCACACAAAGTAACATCAGACATTCTCAGTGGAGGGTCGCTCTATAAATATGAGTTCTCACAACTGTCAGGGTTATCAAAAACGAGAATTTTAAGAAGTTGTTTGGAAGAGCTTAAGGAGGCATGAATAGTTAATGAAATTTGTTATCTTGCATGAACTTATAGAACAGAAAAGAATTTTATGTAAAAATGGGAAAAATTTAAATAAAATATGAACTTTAGCTAATAATGTATCAATGTTAGTCCTTTAATTATAGTAAATGTATGTTTAGGATGTTAATAACGGGACTCACCCTGGGCTTTTAGGGACTTATACTATCTTTGCAATTTTTCTGTACATACAAATTGTTCTAAAATACTTTTTATTTTAAAAAATCAACGTGAATATATTTACACATATGTTCATGTGTAGAACTCTTACCCAAGGTCCTTTGCTTCAAGTTCAGGAATTGATGTTGAATAAAGCTTTTGGCATTTATGATACTCAGTTTATTTCTGGAAAATAGCAATTTGTTTATTTTCTCTTACAAACATATGCCAGTACAAAATTGTGAAGTATTAAAATGCTGTATCTGCAATATATTTTTTCATGCCCGTGTTTTTTATTACCATTTTTCAGTTTTCTCTCTAAAGACAAAACATGTAGAATCAGAAACAGGAAATAAATAATGACCATCTCTTTCCTGTACTCCTCATTTTACCATCATGGTATGAAAAGTCAGTGTAAACAAGGCATCACTTTGAAAGCAGATTGGTCAAAACTGCAAAGCTTCATTTTGCAAAGGTGTCATCCTAACGCTGGGGTGTTCTGTTATTCAGAAGTCTCCCTGGTTCATTCATGCATTAAAAGAATGAATCTTACTGCTTTCTCATCCTGACAGGAGCATGTTGCCATGACAGCTGTTAGGAGATGTGGAGATGCTTTTAAGGACATCCATATGAAAAGAGAAGTAGCTTCCTAGGTCTCACTGACTCAGAGTGCATGGAATAGCATGTCAGGATTCTCAAAATGCACCTTGAAAATCTGTTATTCTTGTTGTAGACATAATTATTTATATACCACTATGGCTTGAATATATTTTGTGATTGATTGAAAGTTTGTTCTGCAGCTTGTTGCTATTGAGAGGTAACAGAATGTTTGAGAGATGGGGCCTAGTGGGAAATTCTAAGGTCACTGAGGTTGTAAGGTATTTTCAAAAGACTGATTGACCCCTTTGAGAGAAAGAGAGACAGGATTAGGGTTAGGGTGAGAGAGGGAGGGAGAGAGAGAAAGAGAGAGAGTGAGAGAGAGAGAGAGAGAGAGAGAGAGAGAGAGAGAGAAAGAGCGCATGAATATGCCTGCTCTCTTTTTCTGATTCTGGTTCAGCATGTAATCACTTGCTTGCTCCTACACAAGCTCCTAACATGATTTGTCACCCTCCCATCCTCTCTAGAGGCAAAACCAGTGGGGCTGCATTGTCCTGAACATTGAGCCTCCAAAACTGTGACCTGCATGAGCTTCCTTTTCTTCGTAAGTATCCTGTGTCATATAATGATAAAAATTAAATAATATACATCCCCCACCTCCAGGCACAGAGTTCATTTTTCAGTAGCCTAAGCAACATATAGATAAATTAAACCTTCTCTGAACCCACCCCTTTTTTCTTTGGAGTATAGACTGAGGATATACCATTTTGCAGATTTATAACATTTCAAGTGATTAATATAAAAGCAAAGATTTTACAAAAATGAAAGAATCTTTTGTTAAAATGTCATTGCTCCTCAGAATCAGAAAAGATGTCAGGGAGTCATCAGATTCGTCAGAAATAGCCATGTCTTTTGTCACAGAGAGAAAAATGTGTTGTCTCTATTGAAAAAAATTTGAAGGAATATTTACTGATTGAAGAGTGTTATAATTTGCATTTTCTTTGAAATATATGGGAGTAGGGAAGTGGTTAGGAATGTAGGCGAACCAAGATGGGCTATGAGTCAAATGTAGAATATTTTTGCAGGTTGAGTTATGTCCTTAAAACACATATATTAAAACCCTAACTCCTGATACCTCAGAATATGACTGTATTTTCAGATAGAGGCTACAAGAGGATGAGGTTAAAATGGGGCTATTAAGGTGGTCTAATAACCTAACCCAATCTGACTGGTATCCTGATAAGAAATTTGGATATACAAAGAGCCATCAGGGGTGCATATCCACAGAAGAAAGACCATGTGAAGACATTAAAGTAGCAATTTGCAAGTCAAGAAAAGAAACCAGACCTGCTGATACCTTCATCTTAGACTTCCAGTCTCCATAACTGTGAGAAAATACATTTCTATTGTGTGAGCAATCTGGTCCTTAGTATTTTATGACAGTTTAGAAAAAGAACGAGTGAGTATGCAGTGACAATGTAGTGTAGTAAATTCTGTAATTAGGATCCTGAAGGTGCTTTGGGATCTCAATGATAGATGACAAAAGCAGAACTTGGTAATCTGGGAAGACTTGCTGGAAGTGGTCAAGAGTAAGCCTATGGAAAGACAGTGAGGAAAGACCTTCAAGCAGAAAGAATAGTATACAGCCTGTACATGGGACCATGGCATGTCTGAGAAATTAAAAATAGTTCAGTCAGGATGAAGGCTAGATTGTATGTGAATGAGGATGTAGTAATATTCCACATCAGAGTGGTAAGAGTTTATCATCACTTAGTATACACACATTTATACACTCATCATATATCACACAGATAATATTTTAAAATTGTTAGATGTCAATTTGAGCCAGGTGCAGAGTGTGTGCCTGAAATCTCAGATGCTAGGGAGGGAGGCTGAGATAAAATAATCGCAAGTTCAAAGCCAGCATAATTTATTAAGGCTGTCTTAAAAAACCCTAAAAAATGTGTAATGTCAGTTACTCTTTCCCTACAAGAATATAAGCTCTATAATTCCTTTTTGTTTCTTTTGTTTGCTGTTTTATTTTTTACTATCTGGCACAAAGAAATGTTCAAGATCAATAAAAAATTGCTGAATAAGTGAGTGAATGATGTGGCTTGTTCTTTATGGAAATCAGTTTGGCAGTGTTGTGGAAAGTTTTTGAATATGACCTAAAGCAGAGAAAGCAGGGCCATTGCAGTGATCTCTGTAAGGTTGATGGTGGAGGTCTGGGTGAAAATATGAATGAATATAGGGTTTGAGTGAGAAGCATCATTCCACAGTTCTCGCTAGAAGGAAGACAAGCTCATTGCCTTTGGTAAATAGCATGAAAAAGAGTAGATTTGGGGAATGGGTTGAGATATTTCAATGTAGGTCATATTCACTTTTAGGTATCAGAATGACATCCATGTCAGGATGTCTGAATGATAGTGACCTGCGGGAGAACTATTTGCACTGAATCTACAGTTAGGCATCTTCAACTCAGAAAATGAAGCTATGGAAATGTATGAAGTTCTTTGAGAATAGTGTGTAGACCCAGAAGAGCAAGGAATGCTGGAGTGGAAACAGGAAGTTGAAGCAAGCAGGGAGTTTAGTGACTTCTATAAAAGTTTTGTGTATTCCTTATTATGTTTGTCATGACTTTTATTATAGAACCTTCAGATAAATGTGTAGTTAAAATTCTAGCTCTGAAGCTGTAATCTCAGTTACTAAACCTCTGTTTAGTTTTTATTTTTTTATCTATAAATGTGTTTATGGGTAAGACCTACTTTTAGTAAAGGTTGCTTGGGAGGGCAAGATTTAATGAATGTGACTCCTTGGATACATACTATGCACTCAGTGGTTGTTAGCTGTTACTATTTTTAATTATTAAGCATAAATTTTAATTGCTAAGTTTCATTATAACGTTATTATTAGGTATCTAGTTTATCCATTACCTATGAGTGCCTCAAGTTTATCTTCCTCTATGGCAATTGGTAATGTAGTACTCCATCTTAGTTCACTAAAAAGAAAGTTCGTGTTTGTGTCAGTCAGTGCTCACTAGAGAATTAGATTTAATATAAGATATGTAAATTTTAAGAATTTACAAGCTTGGCTTAGAGTGACT
The DNA here is from genome assembly GCA_004363535.1 of Dasyprocta punctata. Lineage (NCBI taxonomy): Eukaryota > Metazoa > Chordata > Mammalia > Rodentia > Dasyproctidae > Dasyprocta > Dasyprocta punctata. The sequence goes on along the minus strand of RJWM01038551.1, from coordinate 7,077 downwards.
GCCTGCAGAGTCAGGTGTGGAAGAGCGCAAAAGGGCTGTCTGCATTGTGGAGATCCAAATGATCGAATCAAAGATTGAAGGCTTGGAGCTCCCCATAGTGTCCCATGTGAGTCTGTATCAGAGGCCAAAGGGTCTGTGATAGAAGGCTGAAGAGTCTGTGCTGGAGTTTAAAAGTCTGCCCTGGAAGCCAGGAGTTAATATTCAGGGTGGAAGTGAGGACTGGAGCTCCTCCAGGGAAACAGAAGCGAGCCTTGCTTCTTCACTCCCCTTTTTATTCCATTCAGGTTACAAGCCTGTTGGTTGGTGCCTCTCACAACCCACTGCAGTCTTCTCTCTTCAGTAAGACCCTTCAGCCACATCCAGAACTATGCTGATCCTCTGAAATGGGGCGTTTCTTACTCAAATGGATACAGCAGTTAACTATCACGCTGCTGTTACTTGTTTGTTTTTTGTAAAAATCTTTTTGGTTCATGTCTTATACTGAGTAACTACTTTGAAGATGATGATCCACCGTACAATAATTATTGTTATTCTCTTTATTTGGTTATGCTAATTTGTTTTATTTTTTCATAAAATAAAAACAAAAAAGCACACAAAATTTTCATATAGTGGAGAGAAATTTCCAGTTTAGAATATTATTAGCCATGGGTTTGTCTAAGTGTAGATGGCTAAAGAAAGTGGAGCGTTCCTTTATGCTATGTTTGTGAATGTATTGTAATGATTATTACAATACACAGTAAAATGTAATTAATATTGAACTATTAATATACCTGCTAATTACTAATTATAAATTGCAAACCAAGTTATACAACACTTAAAATAACATTTCATGAAAAATAAAAAAAAACTGCAGAGTAAAATTAAGTGTGCAGTTTTCCTTTTAATTCCCAGAAGGATGTCTGTATAAATACCTTGAATATCTAGAAGTTCTAAACCCCTCTGTCTTTATTGGCTAGTGAAAATGTGCATTAGCAGATTTTTATCTGTCGCTTTCTTTAATGGACATCTGATTCTTACTGTAGCTCCCTGCATGATTTCTGCTGAGAGGCTGCTTTCCCTCTCAAATACCATTTTTTGGTCTAAATGGCACTGTTTGGTTATAAGACAGACATGTTACAGAAGCCCTGTGCTTGAGTGCCTTGTAAAATGCTCTCCAGGATTCTCTTTTTTCTAATCAGAAGTCGTCTCCACTTGACCCACTTTTCCAGTCTTAATTCTATTCCCCTTTGAAGTCCAATGTGGAAATTTCTTTGCGTAAAATTGTTTACAATAATACATTAATCTTGTTACTAGTTTTATGAACATTTCAAAAACTTGCTGTTCCTGAAGATTTCCTTTCATTATTAAAGGAAACAGGCTGTTTTCCTTCTAAATTTAAAACTGTTAGCTTGAGATGTGCTGGCAAAAACAGACATGTTTTAATTTCCCAAAGGGAGAAAGAAACATGTAATTATAAATATATAAATGGGTGAATCATATGTATGTGTGTGTATGTATATTCATACACACACACACACACACACACACACACACACACACACACGACCAACCCCAAGGGTAGGCTCCCAGGGAAGACTGGCCTATTTATAGATGACCTTTCTGATTCAGAACATCATTCTTCACCCTTCCAGGATGTTGCCCGAAAAGTTTATAGGATAATCCTGTGTAAAAATTCACCCTTTTGAAAAACATGAGAGCAAACAAGCATCATTTTAAAAGTAGGTCTTCGTTCATTCATGCATTCATCACATAGGTATTATTCTGTTGTTGTTATTTGCATGCCAGGCAGTCCTGGTAGTTTATCAGCATTTGATAGTGAACAGAGTAGACGTAGTGCCTCGCTGTTATGAAACTAAGCATTTAGTGGGATGGACCAACATCAAACAAATACCTGTGTAAGTGTTCAATCAATATTTGATAAACAAGTGAACTTTAAAATAACTGAGATTGAAAGTCTTTCTACTAGGAAGGCAGCTAAATTTTTAAAAACCCTCCTGAACTCATGGTCTTCTATAATTTGGGCTATCATTAGTGTCTAAAGATGTTATAAGTTAAACAGGTTTTCGTTGTTTATCCTTTAACTTGACAGTTTTTCGTAACATTGTCTTGGGAGGACACATACAGAATTTCCAATAACAAACTTTCAATAGTGCTTGGTTTTATTCCATGTAAAGTCATTCATTCTTTTTCCTATCCAAATTCTCTGCTCCTACTTTCTTCTCTATTCTTTCTGCCTCAGTCAGTTATTAGCACCCTCTCCTTTGAGGTAAGTTCCCAATAAGTAGAAAATTTAAGAAGGTGACCAAGACTGGAGATTAATAAGAAGTGATGTAAAATTTCATCTCTGTTGCTATAATTATGTGCCTATTTTGTGACCTGTTGAAAAATAACAGCGGAAACATTTTTAGAGGAAAATTTTAAAAATACATTTTTTTGGAAAAACTAGACTCTCAACCAACATATACAGTGCCATGTTTTGCAATGAAAACATTATGATACTGTTGTCAAACTCTCTTCCCTCCAAGTTTGTGACACCAGAACCTCCTGGTGGTCCTCTTGGTTCTCTGGTTTCTCCTTGACAGTCTCTGTTCCTGAACCACTGTGGTCTTCCAGGGAATTTCTAAAGTCCTAATTTTATTACTCTGTATGCCAGTTTTCTCAGTGTTGGCACAATTTACATTTTAATTTTCATGATTTTTATTGTGGGGACCTCTCCTGTGCATTGTGGGATGTTTAGCAGCATCCTTAGCCTTTTTTTACTATGTGCCCCAACTTGTGACTACCAAAAATGTCTTAAGACATTGTTAAATATTCCCCATGGGGCAAAATAATCTCAACTCCCAGTTGAGAACCACTGTGCTCTTTGTATTCTTTCCCTAAGCAATCCCATCCACACTGGAGGATTCAACTGTAAGCTACATGTTAATCATTTTCATTATATGGCCTCCATTCAGACCTTAGTTCTGAGCTCCAGTCACATGTCTTGGATATTTCAAAGAGTTCGAAAAACCACAAGTCCAAATGCTGTTGTTTCTCACCATGTTGCGACTCTCAGTATTTCCCATCTTGCAACAAGGCACATCTGCCCATATCCTATACTCTGTGTTTCTAGTCAGTTTCTGAGTGCTGTTGATTTTGCATTCCAACTCTACCTCAGATCCATTTCCTTCTCTCCATATTTTCAGCCCCAACCAATGCATGTCACAGTGTTGTTATCTGTTTCCTGAACTGCCAACAAGCCTAAACATTGAACATTGGGAACTTTTGCTTCTAGTCAGTCCATGCTGTATATCACTCAGAGGGTCTTTTGAAGCAATACATTTAAATGTCATTTACATATAGTCTGTCTGCTTCCAGACTTAATCCTCAAGTTTGAAATCTAGATGCTATGTGTGATTTAGCCTGCAACTGACTTCCCTCTGTTTCCTGCATCTGCTGTACGTGCAACTTGTCACCTCCGTATCTTACACACAATTAGAATGTTCTCAGTCAGCTACTTCTCAGCACTACTATCCTCGCTGTTTCCTACTACTAGGGATATGAGCTTTTTTTTTTCCCCTCACTTGAAATTTCACTAAGGCCGTTATAATGAAGATGGTATTGTCAGTTGAATTTTTTTGGTGTGTACATTTCTCTTTTATTCAGAAAATTAAATATGACAACATGAATGTCTATATACATTCTTTTCTTAAAATGAGAAAAATTTATTGGTAAAATTATGAAACTATAAAAGCACAAACTGTTCCTCTGAATGAACTCACAGAGATTAGAGTATAGCTAGCTATCTTGTATATATATATATATATATATATATACACACACATACATATATACATACATATAGGTATATGTATGTCTATATACATATAATCTTTTCCCTTCTTCCTTCTCTCCTTTCCCCTATCCCGGTTGTTCTTCCCTTTTGAGCATTTTCTTTCCTTATCATTATCACACTATCTATTGTACATTTTTGATCTTATTACTCTTTCAGGTTTTTTTTTTTTTTGGTTTGTACTTTTATTGTTTGATTGATCATTTTTGTGCCTAAATCTTGTAACCTGAGCAATTACTTCTAACATGACAATGTGCAATGTATAAATTAGTGTTAATTTCCTACTATTTTTTGAAAGTCTGTATCATTTTTATGCTTTTTTGTTTTATTTTTTTAAAATAAAAATTTATAAAACTAGGATGAGAAATAAAAATGTGGAGATTGAATTATATACCCACATATACATGTATATATACATATACTTGAAATCATTTTAAGATATTTTCTATTTATGAGACTATTTTGGTGTTTCCTTTTTTCCTCCTTTAAAATATACCAAGATATTTTTAAAAATGCTCTAGTAAGAAAATGTACTATATCATAAAGATTCAAAAGGAGATAATTTGTGACTACTGAGCCAGAAATGTGTATGAGTCATAAATTAAACCTGACAAACCTGTCATAAAATGTAAGTTTTAATAGAAGTATAATCTGTACTTTCATGACTGTGTCAGAATCAATAATACATCATCAGCCCTTTTTAGATTGGCTCACATACTGCAAAAAATGTGAAAGTAAACACATTTTTTAGTCCACCAACAAAACTGTAAAATGTAAATGTAGCTTAGGTAAAAAATTATAAATTATAGAAAGTTTTTGCTTAAAAAGAAATAAGCCATAAGCCAATTTAGAAGACAAATGGCAAACTAGAAAAAGATAGTCAAGTATATATTATGAGTTTATTTTATATATAAATAGTTTTACAAATCATTTTTTAAAAGAATATATCAAGAGAAAAGCAGACAAAGAAAGTATTTTTAAAAGGGGATTCCCTCAAGAAGCTGAAGCAGAAAGATCCCAGGTTGAAAGTCACCCTGGGAAACTTAGCAAGACCCTGTTTTGAAATAAGAAATTAAAAGGGGCCGGGGTGTAGTTTAGTGTGAAGGCCCTGGATTCATTCCCCAGATAAAACACACACACACACACACACACACACACACACATGCATGCAAAGGCACAAGTGATTTATATGGCAAATATGTTTAAAAACTAGCCATCAGTTACAACTATGAAGAAAGTTTTATCTACCACATAGCAATTTTAAAAAGCAGCAATAACAATATATTCCTAATGATGGTGGTCTTGAGGGGCAGTGGGCACTCAGTTTCTGCAAGTGGAACTCTGGAAACTTGTTTCATCATATGCATCAAAAAGCCCTAGCTGCACAGTTTCCCATTCCAGAGATTTGTCCTATGTAAGTAACTAGTTATAAGAGAAATTATTTTGATGCCAGAAATTTTATTCCAGCCTTGCTTATAAGACCAAAGCATACAGATAATAGATAATATCGTAGTTTAACCATGCAGTGAGTATGGGAAGTAGATTATGCATTTTTAACCATGATAATTTAAACTGGTTATTACTTAGAGAAAATATGTATAGTGACTTGTTAGGTTGCTAATTTGGGACATAGCTGCCTTAGCTTCCCTATCTTGGTTCCTAATGCTATTCTCCATTAAAAGAATTTAGGGCTTCTTGGAGAAACAGCTGATTCTGAGACTAGTGTAGTGTAGATGAGCATTTTGTAATCCCAGAAAAAAGGAAGTGTTGAAAAACAAAACAGAACAAAACAAAACATCAGACCTGACCCACAAAGATAAGATGTTTCATTCAAAGTAATGCAGGAACCAATGGAAGAGCTCCCAATGGCCAAAGCTGGGATAATTTGGGCAACACAGTAAATAAAATAATATTGGATTATAATCTAGGGTATAAAGTAAATATTCACAAATATGCACCAATATAAATAAATGATTTAATAAATAAATGGGTAAAAAGAGACAAATATCCTGTGAGGAAAATTTCCAAATAATTTATATGGCTTCACTTTTAAGGAGATGGAGCTTAACTCTTTACTCTCTATGATCTATTTGTAGTGACTTCCTTCTAAAGCATATGGTATGGAAGGTGAGATCTTTACAGTGGTTAAATCTGCCAAACACTCCCTCAATCTTGTGGTGCAAGTCAGTATCAACACCTATAAGTCATGTTTATGTTATGAACCCTTTGTATGGTGTGATGAAATGACACTTTAGCTCTATTGTCTTTCTCCCCAAAGTGTATTTAGCAGTCTCATCATGAGAAAAACATATGAAAGATACCAGCTGAGGAACATTCTACACAGTATCTGGCCACGTACTCTTTGATACTGGTCAAGTCATCAAAAAGAAGGGAAGTACAAGGAACTATCACAGTCACAAGTAGCCTGAGATGTGGTGATTAAATATAATGTGTTAAAAATAGAAAAAAGAATATTAGGTTCTCAGGAAGAACTCAGGAAGTTTGAATATAGACTTTAGTTATAATAATGTGTCAATATTATTAACTTAATTTTAATTGTTAGAATCTGAGATCAGATTATCGCAGGCTTGGTTTCTTCCAAGAGCCATCAGAAAGAGACTTACTCCAGACCTTTTTCCTTTGCTTGTAGTTTGATATTTTCTTGTGTCTTTTGCTTCCCTCTATATGTGTCTGTATCCAAATATCATCCTTTTTGGATAACAGCAGCCATAATGGGTTAGGGACCACTGTAATGACCTCATTTTAACTTAATTACATTTTTAAGCAACCCTATCTCAAACAGAATAGTTAAAATCTGACATACTAGAGATTGAACTCAACATGCATGCATTTTATGGAGGACGCAAGTCAGCCTATCATAACAAGTTTGAATGAAGCCTATAGTAATAGAATCATAAAACTCATGTTTATTTTAGTAAATTTAAGAGACATACAGAAATAGATGCAGATACATCTGTACCCATGGTTGAGGCGGTTCGGGCCTCACAGCAGGTAGGACCAATGCGTGGATGACGTGGAGACCAGGCTGATGGCGCAGATCCAATTTTATTATGGAAGTACAGCAGGCTATATAGAGGGTGCGGGCCAATGGGGAGTGAGAGCCAATGAGGGAGAAGAGGCTGACAGTATCTAGGCAGACTTAGGTCCGTAAGGGTTGTGGGCCAATAGGGAGTGAGAGCCAATGAGGGAGAAGAGGCTGACAGTATCTAGGCAGACTTAGGTCC
>RJWM01038550.1:0-16647 GCA_004363535.1 Dasyprocta punctata | reverse complement strand
AAAAAAAAAAAAAAAAAAAAAAAAAAAAAAAAAAAAAAAAAAAAAAAAAAAAAAAAAAAAAAAAAAAAAAAAAAAAAAAAAAAAAAAAAAAAAAAAAAAAAAAAAAAAAAAAAAAAAAAAAAAAAAAAAAAAAAAAAAAAAAAAAAAAAAAAAAAAAAAAAAAAAAAAAAAAAAAAAAAACAAAAAACAAAAACAAAACAAAACAAAAAAAATACAAAACAAAACAAAAAAAAAGAGTAACATACAAGGCAGACAAAGTGAAAAGGGTGAACAGCTTTGATGTGTCACCAGGTAAGGGGAAGAACTAATAGTAGAATAATTGCTGGGAACTCTCCAGAACATCAGAAAAGATGCAAAACCACAGTTCTAAAAGACCTGATGAATCCCAACATGATAAAATATATAAGATTATAGCTAGATACATTTTTATAAAACTGTACAACAGAGACAAAGAGAAAAATCTTGAAAGCAGTCACAGGGTAAAAGATATATTGTCTTTAAAGGAATAAGAGTCTGAATTTGGCTTTTTGGTAGCGTAAAGGAACCCCAGAAGGAAATGAAATATTGTTGCTAATTTTATGTAATAACTTCCAGTCAAGAATTTCACACTCAGGAAAAGTATGTTTTTTGATAAAGGCATAAAAAAGTACTTTCAAATAAACAAAAACTGAGTTTCTCACTAAGAAACTTCGTAAAGGAAATCATGAAATTATTTCCTTCATGCAGATGGAAAATGGGTTGTAGATAGAAGACCTAAGTTCAGGAAAAAGAAGAATAAGAAACAGATTTGTAGTAAATGTAAATAAGGTTTACATTGTTTATTTGTATTAAATAATATTAATATTGATCCTGAGTGATTTTAAAAAAATCATATCAAGACGTGACAATGTTAGCCTCTCTACTGGAGGGTGTCTAGAGCAGCCTCTTATGAACCTGAAGTGATTCTCTTAAGAAGGAAATTGTGAGGCTCACAAGGAAGGGAAGCAGTGATCCCCTGCTGCAAGGCTGTCAGACTGAAGGTGAAGGCCACTGCATCCTCGAGAAGAGCAGTAAAGTCAGCTTCTTTAGGCTTTTCTTCACCAGACCAAAGGGTGCAGAGAGTTCACATACCTGTGATAGTAGAGCTAGAGACATGAAAGCAGGAGAAAAGGCAATGAGGACACCCAGAGCACAAATGTTTCTCCTAAATGACTCCTCTCTTGTGGATGGACTATATGATGACATTAGGGGTTAACTTCCTGTCTCACTTTTCCAACCACCTTGTACTCCACAGTGAGGCTGAGGGGCACTGGAGGAAAGAGACAGTTGACAGGCTGATGCAAGAGGGCTGAAGGAAGATGACATATCAGCAACACAAACATTCCTTTGAGAATCTGACGAGCTATGAGTGTGAAAATGTCAGAGTGAACTCAGGCCCAGATGCTAAGGAGGTGTGACATTAAGGTTGATGACACAGATGGAGTCAGTCAGGAGCTCTGACTGTAGTCTCCCGCCCTCTGCAGGCGTGGGAGGCTGGAGAGGCTGTTCTGGAGATGGTGAATCTCACTTCATCTCACTTCTTGTTGTCTTCTGTTGTGGATATGACTGAAAGGGTTGATATGAGCTGGTTCCCACTTATAATTTGTCTAGTTGTGTGAAAGTGTAGTTAGGAAAGCACCCAGCTCTAAAGCAGATAGTCTGATTACCCCACCATCTCCTTCAGGGCACTGTGGATTCCTTGAGGCAGGAATAGCAGTTTTTATCTTTGTTTCACCAAAAAAAAAAAAAAAGATGGGAAAGTGACATAAAGTGCAAAGTAAGTGTCAACAACAACTTTTTAAAAAGCAAAAAACTCTTCTTAGGTGTTGGTAATTGAAATATTGACTTTAAAATTTCATTCTATGTAGTATTTCTGTCATCCATGTTTTCCTTTCCTTCTATTTAGTACCTCTTGGGGGAAGTCATTTGACATTATCATAATCTGGGGGAAAATTGGTATCTTCTGGTTTTTCACGCGGTCACTTTCTAGAATCATAAAACTGTTTTGCACTGAGATTGTGTTAGTCTTTTTTTTTTGTATCAGCAATGGCAATGGGTGGGCCTGTTCTTCATTTTTAACCTAACAAGATTAGGCAGTCCAACCTGTCAACATTAATGTATATTCAAAAGCTAGATTCAAAGAATTTTCCACTGAAAGAATTTGAAAACTGTTATTGAGCTATTAGCCAAGAAAAGACCTGGTAGTACTATAGAGAATGAAAATAACACCATGAGGCTATTGCTTGGTATACTCAGGTTCCATTCCTAAGAGTTGAAAGCTGGTAATTTCTGAAGGTCTGGGATAAGAAAAAGAATTTTTCTGTTGGCAGAAAACATCAGTGAATAGCTTAGAGTATATCATCTCTCCACTCTCCCCTGAGGACCAATTCTGCGAATGAGCTTATTTTCTTTTTATTTAATCTCAAATTATCTGGCCACCATAAATAGCACATATATAGTTTCTCAGGAACATCAAGTGTTAGTATGTATTGGTATTGTAGTTAGCAATTTAACAATGTCTTTTTGTCTTACAGTCTTCTGCTGTACATAGACAGAGCAGATGAGTTTTGTTATGGAATTTACTTCTTTAATTGTTCTCTGGCTACAAAGTGAACCTGGTTAAAGATAATGAAGATTTAGGAGAAGAGAGAAACATTGCAGTTCTGAGCAGCAAAAAGTGAAATCCCAGAAACAAAGGTGTCAAGAAGAAAATAAAATGCTTGATCTTGGAGATTTAAATGAAATAATGCTGTCATACTGATTCTTCCAGCTTAAGACCAAGGAACTGTCCTCTAGACATTATGTGATGGTCAGGAAAATGTGCTTTTAATTTACGAAACTAACTCTTAGTCTTAAGCAATTTGTGCGGATGAAATAGATTTTAGAGGTAAAATATCATAATTTTATTTTAAATCAGAAGACAAGCAGGGCCAGAGATTTTAAATGACATACTCAGTACTAAGTGCTCCTGTTATGTTCAGAACCTAGTTTTCCAGTCCATTACTTCATTCATAGTACTTGCCGATTTTCCACTTCACAGGGACAGTTCAGAACACTGCATAGATTAAAATGAAAAAGTAGTGTGGCACTTATTCTCTTAAAAGGTTGAGATAGGTGAGAAAGATAGGTAGTGGAATGGTTAAACATCAGCTTTGGTAGGCTGAATTTATGTGACTTTCTGGCTATATAACCCAAAATGAAAATTTAAATCTTTTTAAGCCTAAGTTTCCTTCTTTGTGAAATGGGAGTAATGAGATTTAAGTGATATCACGCATGTGGAATGCCAAGTACTGTCTCAGTATGTCTACCATTATTTTGTGTGCATCCACGATATGATGACTTTATGCATTTGTTGACCTACAGTTACTATCCTAAATCAGTTCCTTCTCTCTCACTGTTATGCCTGTGATGGTCCCACACTTGGTTCAGTACAGATGTCTTTTTCAACAAATTAAAGATGATTGGCCAGTCCATAAAACCAGTGAGTAATGACCACTAGAAATTACCAGTGCAGTGTCCCATGAGATGAAAACATTTTCTGCATAATACTCAGGGGAAAGCAAACAAAAAACAAAAGCATAAACAACGAAGCCCATTCATAGGTTTTAGGTCCCCTTCCTTAGTTAGCTGGGCCCACTTTGTTCTAGGCATTGCATTATATGATCTACATGTGTAATCTCAGTTAATACTCACAGTGAGCTTATTTATGAAGACCTGCTATTTAAACCCTATTTTAAAATATGTGTGCAGTAAGTTTCAGAAAAGTATAAGCTGGGTGTGGTGGTGTATGCCTGTAATCCCAGCACTCCAGAGGATAAGGTAGAAGGATCGTTGGGAGTTTGAGACCAGCCTGGGCTTCAAAATGAGCTCAAGGACATCCTGAATGTCATAGTGAGACCCTGTCTTAAAAAGTCGACAAAAAAAAAAAAAAAGTTAGGCAATTTGCATTTGTACATTCAAAAGGACCGAAATTTGAAGTTAGATCTATTTGACTTTCAATTCTATGCTGCAACACTTTCTACACAAAGAACAAAGACTGCATCAGCCTTTCTGGATCTTGTAAATGTCCATTTGCCTAAAAATGCCTATTCCTGATTAATTTAGATAGGTGAGATTGCATTAAGGCAAACTTAAGGCAGTCTTTCAGTCAATGCCTTAAGTGTTACATCTCCTTTTATTTATGAACAGATAGTCATAACATTGGCTCATATCCTGAGTTAAAAAATCCTGGAAATGTAAGGTTGACTTTTTACTATATTTTTATATTCTTCATGTTTTCTTCCTTGAATTCTATACATTCTTCCTACTTACCCTTACTAATGAAGATGATGGATTTACACAGAGTCAAAGAGAAAATAATCTTGTCAATTGTTTGGATTTTTCTAACTCTCCCAAAATTTGACTGATGTAGTCCAAACATCTATATAACCAAAGCTGCACCTACTCAAATGACAGCCAAACTGTTCAATAACAGTTTTCAGACAAGTCAGTCCTGGTTCCAGAATGACTGAAGTGTTTTTGACCCATGCCAATTCCACCACTGTATCATTGAAGAAGAAAGGCAGATATACCTGATTGAGTTAATTCTGAAGAGGCCTCGTTTCTCTCCTTGGGGTCATGTTTTGCTCTCCGAATTATAGGCACAATTTGAATTTTAATATTTTCATCCAGGAGTTTGAGCGATGTTATCAGCAAGCAGTTCTTCTAGTCTGGGCTTTCTGCTGATCTCCATTCTTGAAATGCTGTACAGCTCTGTCCTTCCTCTCGGTCTGGTACTCAGACATTCTGTCTTCAACCTCTGGCCTGAGATTTCAAAGCTTTCTTTCACAATTCACTTTAGGCTCATTTTTTTTTTTCATACTATGAAAATCATTCAGCCTTCTACAGTCTCTCTTCTCTGTCTTGCCTTTTCTTCCATAGTAATCGGTCAAGATAAATCTTAATGCAATTCTTTTTCTCTCTTTATGACTTTCTGTCCTTGACATTAGGGTAAAAATATTTTCTTTCTAAACAACTCCTGAAATTTTTCAGCTCTTTTGTTCTGCTTGGATCTGAGCACCCTGTCATTTCTTTGTGGTCCTCAGTTTTATTTTTGTTCTGGCATCACTGAAAATGATGGCATCTCACTTATTATGATGATCCTAGAAGCTACTGTATGCTTCTGCCAGCTGAGAGCAAAAGAAACTCAAATTCCTGCCATATTGCTGCGTTTGTACAGACCCTTGCAGCACTCAAGCTCTCTGCCATGTTTCTTCTCCATACTCTTACTAGCAAAGCCTTGCATTCCCTTTGTCCTGCATTTTGCTTCTCCAGGCAAGAGTATTGTGGTTTTTCGCACCATGACTTACATACCTTGTTATTTGCTCAGTTGTTTCCAGAATACATATAGTCTTTCCTAAGCAGCTCTCTGGCTCCAGCATGCTGGGCTCATTGATACCCATGGCCTGGCTGTTCTTCCTTAACAGGAGCTCATGGCATGGAGCCGCAGTACAGCAGACAGAGTATTAGGTGGGTGGCTAAGTGTCTATGTGACACTGGGCATGTTATAGCACCACTTTGGTCTTTTGTTTCTTCCTTCCAAATACATGGACTGGATCGAATGATCTTTAAGGGGACTTTTCTGCAGGGGAGACATGCTGTGAAGTGTTGGGCCCTTTCAAAAGCCCTGGAATGTACTGCTCAACAGAAAACTAGTTGAATCAGTTTGTGGTAGTTCACAATAATAACAATCTCAATAACCTTGATTCCTGACCAAGTGGATGGATTGCTTGCTTCAACACTTTTATTCATGTCACATTAAAATACTCTGAACGAGTTAACCAGCTTGATATACTGCCATCTCTAGCCTGTTCATATTGGTTGACCCATCCCCAAGTAATGAATAAGGACTTCTTTTCAAAAGCCATTGATTCCTTCACTCATTTGTTCACCAAAGTTCTATGCTAGCTGCTATCTATATCACTAGAGAATTTTGTACTTGAGCTAATTTAACTTCATTGATTAAAGTCTATATAGAAAAGGATCTATTTTGGTCTGGATTTGCTAGTACTACTTTTGAAACTGAACTTAACTCCTTGTATTAATTTAGAAAGTAGAATTTATCAAAAAATAGTAAGAGAATTTACATGAAAGTTAAATTCGGGGATGATTCTCTTGATTAGGCTCACTCCAGTTTCCATGAAAATTCTTTTGATTCAGGTACTGGGATCAACATTAATGTTTCTCATGGGAATACTGGTCTCACTAGAATATCAGTGAATGCCCTTTAAAATGGTACTTCTATGAATGCTATCTTGAGAAACTGGCAAAACAGGTGTTAAATTCTGACACTAAGGAAAATGAGGTATTTACCTTTCAGGTAGATTTTTCTTATAGTTCTTCATAAACTGAAAAGGGAACTCAGTAGAAAATATATGTGAAAACAAACACTCAGGGCAAGGCTTCATTATTATTACCATCTAAGGTGCTGTGATTTGGCAGAGGAGAAACAGAGTGGTTCACAATTATCTGCTAACATAGCGAGACCCTGTCTCAAATAGACAAAAAAAAAAAAAAAAAAAAAAAAAAAAAAAAAAAGCCTGTTAAGTAATTAATTCCTGTTATTTGGACAGAAATCTGACCTATGATTTTGCATGAATCAACCAATTCAGAAGACCTATTTTCCTTCTTGAAAAAAGGAGAGCTATTTAAAATGGTGACCGATATAGGATGGTGACATTTTGAGAGCCAGAAATTAATTTTATGAGTCAACAGCACATTTTTAAAGTTTGTAAGTTTCATTTTGAAGGAAATTACTCAAACTAGAGATAGGAATGAAATGAGATAATTGAAAGGATTTCAGATGAAAAGTACACCTTGTCCAAATAGAGAATAAGAATATAACCGTAAGATAATTATCTACTTACAAAATTAAACCCCCAAACAGATCTCCTTCCATTTCACCTTTTTTGGTGGGATTATTTTGTCTTCCTCTCAGCACGGGATTTCTCCACTTCAAGCACACCACCAGCTAACTGCAGACTCCTGTCTTTCCGTCTTCAATCTCGTCTTTTCTCCACTGCTACAATATTCTCCTTGTGTCTAGCGATGGCTGTACAACTCACCTTTTCCTGTAAGAACTCTGCAGGGGAGAGTTCTTTAAACAGTTGCCTTACTTGGATTTGAAGGCATCTGTCACAGCTATTTATTCATCTCATCTCCTCTAGACTAAGTTCTTGGCAAGACAGAACTATCACTCCTCTTTATCTGCCCTTACCACATTTAGTCCTATTTACCCGGTCTTTGGAACAGTTAGTTGGCAGTATTTTTGACAGAATAACAGACTTCTGACCAGAACAATTTAGTTTTAGCAAGATAAAATCCCAGGCTACTCATGCCTGCCTGTGGAAAGTGAAAGATATTTGGGGGCGACATTTGATCCTCCCCCCATATTCTCAAAATACAAAGGAGTCTAAATGTCGACCAAGTTTTAGGTTACTTACAGAAAAGCTTTCTACTTCAGTGATTTTAGAAATTGGGTGGATTGTTCTTTGTTTCATAAAGAATTCATTTTTAAGATGCTGATGGCCTCAGCTCTGGCTCATGGCCAGCTTCAGGAAGTGTGGCTCACAAGTCATCAAGGCCTGTGCATACTCCGCATTCCTTGGGTAATGCAATTCTGGACCCAAATCGATTCCAGAAGTCTGATCTTCTGAAAGAGGCCAACGCTCCGAGATTGTTGAGCAGCCCCCTCTAAGCTCCCCCTGCCCACTACCTCAATCAGCCTGGTAGGGTTAAGCAGCCAGTCAAGGAGCTAAGCGAGCAGTTTGGTGAGACCAAAGTTACGGGGATCTGAACAAGTTGATGAGCTTGGCAGCTTGTGTTTGAAGAATTTGTTTCATGTTTTGGATAAAGTCTGGGAATTTATCCTTCAAAATTCCTTAGATTTAGTAACATGTCAATGCACTGTGTTAATGCAAGAAGTTTTTCTTTTCTTTTTTTTTTTTTTCTTTTCTTTTCTTTCTTTTTTTTTAAGGTTAAAAGCCGCCTTCCTTTTTTAAGTATGAGTAATCCATCCAAATCCTGCCTAAGGGAACAAAAGGGATGCCGGTAATTTTCTCTTTCACAAAATGCAGAGACTTCCTCTCTGTCCTCTCCAAGTACCATTCTATGAACTGAAGGGAAATTACACTCCTCACCATTGAAAAAGAGATTATGCAAAATGAGTAGGTAAAGCCAATCGCCATAATACAAATACAAATACCAGCTTAATTCCTTGCATCAGAGAGTCTTATGCATTTCTTTCTAGATGTGGGTGTATAGTCACATCTCCGTTTTTTAAAAAATAAAAATTATATTATCTGGCATTTTAAAAAACTCATACAGAATAGAATCCTTGATTGGAATATCATAGCTCCAGCTCTGTGCTCCAGGTCTTAATAAACTCTCCTATTTTTCCTAAATATGAAACATCTCCATTGAATTACCTTTACTAAAGAATCAAAATTCAAGAACTACTTAGGTAGTCCTGCTTCTTGATGACTTGGGAAAGGTTATTCAGTTCTTCACTGCTTCTTTATACATACACATAACCAGTAGGGATGATTTGCTCTTCAGTGTGGTAAATGGGCAAAAGCCTCTTCTATTTCCATCCCAGACACTAGGCAGCTCATGGGTCTCTGTGTGCTCAGTGGAATGTCTCAGCGGTTCATGCCAGGACCACAACAAGGCAGAAAAACTTGGAGCAATTCATTGGTAGAACTCTCTTAGAGTTGGGCTAACAAAAAAAAGCTCGGCAATTCAAAAGGAATGAACTTAGGCATTTTTTGTTGGCGGAAAATTCATCTTCCTATTCTGCTGTTTCATGGTAGATATCAAGTCAGTTGCACTGCTTTGGATTTGATGCCAATGGGCTGAAGAGAATGATGGGTACCACATGGAGGTCAGCATAGGGGTGCCTATTAGTCCCAGATCATTTAAAATATTGATTTATAAATTAGTTAATTTACAACTTTGATTGAACTTCTGCTCTGCAATAGACCTGTGCAAAGGGTTGGGGATAATTGTAAATCTGAATTGTTTTCTGTCCTCAAATTGTTTATAGTACAGTAGGAAGGTCACGGTGAGGTATTTTGTAGGCTGCACTGCAATGTAGTACCTTTTCTTGAGAGACAATATAAATAGAACTACATAAAGAATGCAGGCTTTAAAGTCTGTATGTGTTAGCATGCAGATTCACGACTCTTAATAACTCATAAAACAAATGATTTAAACAAGATAAATTTATTTTTCCTTCATAAAAATAAGTCTGAGTGCAGATAGTTGAAGGCTGGCATTATAGCTTCATAAATCATCGGCAGTCTGAACTTTGTATGTGTCCTTCCGTAGCTTCAGGCTACCTCATGATCCAAGTGTATCTGCTTGTGTTCCAGTCATCACATGCTCGTCTGATCAGCTGAAAGGAGGAAGAGGCCCTCCTATTAAACACAATTCCCAGTAGGGTGTTAACTCCCAACTGGATAGAAATTTGTAACATGGTCTCATCCAACTACAAAGGAAACTGGGAAATACAATCAGTATTGGGGATTAAATTGGTTATTTGAATGACAGTTTTCTAATCCCTAAAATAAGAAGAGAATTTTAATCTTGTATGATTGTTGCAAGTGTTAAATAATATAATGAGTTTAGACTACTTAACATTCAGCTTAATTTAGTTGCTCAATTAGGAGTCATTGCTATTTTCACAAGATGTGGTTGGGGGATAAAGGAAAGAGTATCAATCACATCTGAGAATATCAGAAAAGAATTCATAGACATCATCATCTACAGCTGGAATGCTGATGTATATGACTCTATTGTGGTTTTTACTTCAGTAAAATCCATATCTCAAACTAGAGTTGTAATAATTTGTGCTATTGTTTCTCATGTGCTTTCTCACCTTTTCTTTGGGAGTCTGTTTACCAGTACCCATCAACTAGTTACTCAGCACTGCCCTGTGTCCCAATTTTTTATGCCTACAGCTATCATGCTATTCACTGTCTTACCATCTTATAGTTAGGCTGGTGCCCTGGCTTGTTAGCTGCTTGCCCATCTCCAATTTATCTTTTTTTTCCCTCAATATCTTCTCCCCTCCCTCAACCCCAAGAATGAATTCTAATGATTTATTTTTCTGAAGATGTTATAGTTCCCTGTTTTAAATTTATATATATGATTCATGTTAATTTTGTATAATATGAACTTTAGTTTGAAGTTAATTGTTTTAGCTATGTATAAATGCTACAACATCATTTATTGAAAAAAAAACCTTATCTTTCCTCCAATGGAATACCTGTGCATCTCATCAAAAATTAATTAGCCATCTATCTTGAGGCTTTTTATTGTGCCTTATCCCTTTAGGAATACCACAATGTCTTGATACGTGTCTATATAGTGAGTAAAAAACAGGTCAGGTTATTTCTGTACTTCTACTAATATTTTAAAATTGTTTTGTTTATTGTAGTTCTTTTTCTTTCTTAAATATAATTTTATCATCAGCTTGTCTATATCTACAAAGAATTCTGCTGAGGATTTGTTAAGAAATGCTTTAAGCCTGTGGATGTATTTGGGGAAGACTGACACCATTACTATTATATTAGTTTGCTTTTCATTATTATAATGAAATAGTGGAGGAAACTAACTTTATAAAGAAGAGTGGTTTATTTGGTTCACAGTTTTGGAAATCCAAGGGCATTGCATCTGAGTCAGCTCAGTTCTGATAAGGGGCATTTTGACTGTGTGACATCATGGTAGGTAGCAATGACGTGAGCACAAGTGAGAGTGATCAATTACATTTGACACAAGAAGCCACGGAGTACTGGGCTGGGCTAACCTTGGGCATTTATAACAGCTCTCTCATAGAGCCACCCAACGGTTTCGTGAGAATGACCTTAACCCTTCCTGAGAGCACATCCCTAATGAGCTCCCACTTGGACTCACCTCTGAAATGTCCCAGAAGTTCAGTATCACCATATTGGGAACCAAGCCCCCAACAGAAATACAATTGCAGGACAAAACGTAATCAAACCCTAGCAACTATGTTGAGTCTCCCAGACCCTGAATACAATGTATCTCTTCATGTATTTAGACAGACTTCTTTCATTCATACTTTAGGGTCCTTAGGATGTAGATTCTGTTACACGGTTTGTTGGATTTAGGGCTAAGTCTTTCATATTTCATTCCAGTATAATATTTATTTTATTTTCTAATTTCCATTCATAGTTTACAGAAACATTGTTGAATTTTGTGTGCTGTTCTTGTATCCTATGAACTTGTCAAACTTATTAGTTCTATAAGATATTTGCAGATTACTGGAGTTTTCTGTATAGCATGTCATCTGAAAACATGGGCAATTTTATTTCATCCCTTCTGATATATATGCTTTTCATTTCTTTTTCCTGCAGTACAGCACTGGCACTGGCTTCTGATATTATGACAAATAGAGATAGTGATAGAGGCCATTGTTGCCATCTACCTGCTTTTCAGGGGAACACGTTCCATCTTTCATCAGTAAGCATGATGTTAGTTCCAGATTAATATCTACTCTTCATTAGGTTGTGGAGAAAAAAAACATATATATAATGGAGAAATATATATATATATGTATATATATATATATATATATATATACACACAAACTTATATATTATATGGAGAAAAAATATACATACAAAAGATAACTAAGATAGTTATACTACTGATTTCTTTTAATTCATTGTAAAAAAGTTTGTGCTTATTTTGCTTGATCAATTATGCATGCGTATATTTTATAATCTGAGCAACTACTCTGAAGATAACAATATGTAATATATTAACCATTGTTAATTTCTTATTATCTTTTTTTGAAATTCTGTATCTTTTTTTTCTCTTTAAAATAAAAAAAAAATAGGTTGTGGTGCTTGCTTTGGCAGCTCCTATACTATAATAAAAAGATTGTGGAATTTCATTCTATTCCTAGTTTGCTAAGAATTTTTATTATGAACAGGCTTGACATTTATCAAATGCTTTTTTCCCTGCCTCCATTTCTAGACCATTAACCTAGTTGGGAAATATAGCCCATGGTTAAAAACCTATATGTAATAGTTAAGGCATGACTATGGGTGATGATGATTACAATGGTTTTACCTGTTAGATTTCACAAAGGAGAGATACTTTCGTCACACAAGACTAATACATGACCACAGCATTGCTGTTCTGAAGAGTTTCAGCCCCTCTTTCCCACCTCTGTTCAATAACCTTCGCATACTGTGTTTACATTCCTAGCCAAGGTGTCCTTATTCCTTATCTCTCTGTATGAAGCTTTGAGCTAGGGTCCTGTTGAAGGCCTGCTACAAAAGTCTTCTTATGGGGAAAGGAGGAAGAAACATTGAAGACATTGTTCCCTATTCTGACTCAGCACCCAGGCCATTTTCATACCCAGTCATTTCCCCTCACACTGTATCCATCTTAGGGTCCATGAAACTGTCAGAGCCTTTTGTTTGGGGATTTCTTATGGTGAAATAACTCTCACATCTGTGCTGATCAAGCTGAGACTTACTCCATGTGCCATTCCATAAGAGAAGTGAAACACATTGGAATGGGTACATTCTCTTAGTTTAGAGTCTTGCTTCTAGTATCACAATAAGTGACTAAAGATTTAACTGTTGCACTTCTGATTTGTTGCTTTAATTTGGTTTCTCTGGCACCTGATAGTTCAGATTCTCTCTCAATTTAGCTAAGGTTCTTATAACGATGGATTACATCAAATACTGAATCAGGTTTGCATTACTGGAATAAGTTACGTTTGGCAATGATGCACTACTATCTTTATGCATTTCTAGATGTTTATTATTATATTTTGGTGAACATATTTACATCTCTGTTCAAGAGGGACATTGGTCTATAATTTTAATTATTTTTTTAGAATTATGAATTCACTATCTCTAATAGTTTAAGACTGCACAAACTGCTGTATCTTGTATAAGTTTTGATAGAGTATTTTTTTTAATTTTTAAAAATTTTATTTTAAAGAAGATAAAACCAAGGAAAATAAAACAGAATAAAACCAATCAAAACAAACCACTGTAAGTGATACAGGACTTCAAAACAAAACAAAATCAATAATAGTTACCATAGTGCCTCTTGTCATCTTCAAAATAACTGCACACACCTTCAGATATGGTAAAAATCAAGCAGAACAGAACAGGATAGAACCAATAAAAACAAAACAATGAATGCAATAAAGGACTTCAAAGCATGACAGTAGTAAATCCAAAATGGTTACCATAATATATCTTGCTATCTTTGAAATAGCTGCTCATGCCATTGAATATAACAAAATCAAACAAAACAAAACAGAACAAAACCCAACCCAGCAAAATAATGAAAATGATACAGGACTTCAAAACAAAACAATAGGGAGTCAGCAATGGCTACCACCCTCAGAAGGAGATCCCTCCTAGATGCTACACTGCTTATCGCTATCCTCTGAACAGATGATCAGACCACTGGCCCTAGACCTGCAAGGTCAGTAAAACAGGAAAACATCACAAGCATCAAATTGCATTTCACCTCAATAGCTATCATTGCGGCCTGTGTTTCGCCGGATCAGTCAGTCGCTTATGGGAGGTGGGGTGGATTGACTCTTCTTGTTTGCCAGGCCATGCACTGGAAGGGGCTGCAGTCTGGCTGTCCTTCTGCTGGCAGCAGCCCACACATGGTGCTGGTTCATAGGGAGGGCTTGCTTACCGGTGAATCCTTGTTTTCTATCCCCACAGTCCATGAATGGCACTGACTCACAGGGAAAGGCTTGGGTCTGGCTCGGTAGTGTGTTTTTTTTGGAGGAATACTTAATACCACATAAATTTTCATATTTATGTGTGCAGAGTTATTTGTAGCATTTTCTTACCCTTCTAGTATCTATTGGATCTGTAGTGATACCTCCTTTTTCAGACAGAGTTTGTTATATGTATTTTTTCTATTTTATAGTTTTTCAGTCTTGCTAGAAGTTTATTAATTTCACTGATCTTCAAAGTATTTATATTAGTTTTGACAAATTTTGCTGTAGTTTCTTTTTTTGTTGTTTTAAATTTTATTGATGTCTGCATTTTCCTTTATTATTCCTTTCTTCTGCTTGTTTTGGATTTATTTTTCTTTTTCTAGTCTACTTTTCTTTGCCAGTAGCGGAGCATGAATGCAAGGCTTTTGCACTGAGCTACATCCCCATCCCTTTTAATTTTTAATTTTGAGATAGGATCTCTCTAAGTTGCTAAGTTGCGCGGGCTTGACTCAAACTTGTAATGCTACCTTCTAAGTCATCATGAGTGCTTAAATTGTAGGTATGTGCCATGGTAGAATTTCAGATATTTTTTCTTGTACAGTATAAGTACTTAGTGCTATACATTGTTTTCTAAAAATTGCTTTAGTTGCATTCCACATATTTTAATGTGTCATATTTTCATTTCAATGCAGTTCAGTATATTTTAAAATTTTAAATTTATTTTGAAATATTTTGTATGAGCCACAGATCATTTAGAAATACATTATTTCATTTTCAAGTGTTTGGAATTTTCTTTTTCTTTTATTGATTTTTACTATGATTCCATGATTAAAGTAGTAGAATATAGTTTGCAAGATTTTAATTCTTTTAAATTTGTTAATTAAAAAAATGTCCAATGAACACTGAAAGAAATGTGCATTCTGCTACTTTTGGGGAGAGTGTTTGTAAATGTAAATTTGATCCTATTAGTTAAATGTATTATTCAGTTATTCTAGATCTATGTTGACATTTTGATTAGTAGTTCAGTTACTGAGAAAAAAATTTTGAGGTCTCCAAATGTATTTGTGAAATTTTCTATTCCTCCATCAAGTTTTGGTAGACTTTGCTTCATGTGTTTCACAAGCCTGTGTTTTGGTTCCTACGTATTTAAAATTGTTATGCCTTTTTAGTGAATTGACTGTTTTCCATAATGCCTGTACTGATTTACATCCCCACCAAATACGTAAACATTTTCCTTTCTCCACATCCTCATCAGCACTTGTTATCTTAAATGTTTTTAGTAATAGCCATTCTTACAGTTGTAACATAGTATGTTATTTTGATTGTCATTTGCATGTCTCTGATGATTAGTGAAGTTGAGCATTTTCTCATATACTTGTGGACCATTTATATGTGTTTTTAAAGAAATGTTTATTTAAATCTATTGCACGTTTTAAAATTAGAGTATTGATTTGTCTTTGAGCACAAAATTTTAAAAAATTCACTGCATATTCTGGAGGTTAACTTTTCAGATATGTCACTTGCAAATATTTTCATCCATGCTATAGGTTGTCTCATTGCTCTAATGATTGTTTCTTTCTCTGTGCAGAAGCTTTTTAGTTTCATGCAATACCATTTGTTTATTTTTGTTTCTGTTTACAGTGTTTTGAGAACTTTGTCAAAAAAATCCTTGCCCTTGCTGATGTCCTGAAGTATTTCACTCATGTTTTCGTCCATAAATTTCATAGTTTCAGTTATTATGTTTGACCTTTAAAGATATTTAAGTTCTTTAAGTGGTAAGAAAAAGGGATTTAGCTTCATTTTCTTCATGTGGCTGCCCAATTCTTCTAGCACCACTTACTGAAAAGGCTGCTCTTTCTTCAGTGTGTGTCTGCACACATGTGTACAAAATCATTTGGTTCTAGATGTACAGATTTACTTCTGGCCTCTCTATTGTACTCCAATAGGTTATGTTTCTAGTTTTTAGGCCAAACTATGCTATTTTGACTGCCACAGTTTTGTAGTGTATTTTGAAGTCAGAGAGCATAAAGTCTCCTGCTTTTTTCCTTTTCTTTGAAATGGCTTTGATGACTCAGAGATTTTTTTTTTGTTGCTGTTGCATACACATTTTAAAGATGATTTCACTCATCCTGTGAAGAATGTTACTGGTATTTTGATAAAGATTGCATTGAATCTGTAGATCATTCTGGGCGGTATGATCATTTTAATGTTAATGATTCTTACAGCCCATAAACATGTGATGTCTTTCCTTTGTCTGCATTTATCACCAGTGTTTTATAATTTTCATTATAGAAGCTTGTTAGTTCTTTGATTAAGTTCATTCCTAGGTAATCTATTGTTTTTTGTTTATTTATTTGCTCTGCTTTGCTTTTATTAGCGGTCATTGTGAATAGGATTGTTCTCGGGTTCTATTTCAGATAATTTGTTGGTGACACACAGCAATTCTGCTGATTTTTGTTTGTTGATTTTGTTTGTTGTTTATATCCTGCAAGTGTGCTGAATTTACTTATTCATTGTAGTAATGTTTGGTGTAGAATTTGAAGTTTTCCAAAAAATCAGTGTAAAAGGAGTACCAGAAAATAACATTGCAGATTTATTTTAATTATAAACATTATTATATATTGGTAAGGGAACAATCTAAGACAAAGAGATAATATGCAACACATACTAGTCCACCCAGTTATATAAAACAATTATTAGTCGACATGAAAAATCAACTAAGCCTTAATACAACTGTATTGGGAGACCTCAATACATTGCTGTCACAAAAAGACAGGTGTGGAGTTCTTGGGATCCTCTGGGTAGAGTACCATGTCATCTGAAACAAAATCTATGTATATAAAAAATTTGGTATGACA
>RJWM01038549.1:0-16677 GCA_004363535.1 Dasyprocta punctata | reverse complement strand
TTTTGTTTTGTTTTGTTTTTTCTTTTTATTTGAGGAAATATATGAGATCCATTTCTGTAGCAATTCATAAATATCCAGTGAGGTACTTTGTGTTAGTATTTTATTATAGTGCTCAGATCTTCTATATCCTTATTTGTTTTCTTTTTCTTTCTTTTTTTTTTTTTTCCTTTTCAGGGCAAGTTTATTCGGATCAACTTTGATGTAACTGGCTATATTGTTGGGGCCAACATTGAAACATGTATCCTTTTTCATAGTCCATGCTCCAAACAGATGGGTCAATCCTCCTGCAACCTCACAGCAACCTTTGTGATGTCACTCCTGTTACCAAGTGGTAAAACTTATACCCACGGACATAATTGCTTGTGCAGATGCCTTCGGCTACTGAATATTAGCTCCAATGTGGTGTGAATATTTCTAGTATGGTTTTTAACATGAGGCCCTAACACATAGGCCTGGGGAGATAGGGAGTCCCACAGTGTTTGTGTGGGTGTAGGACATTTAGATGAATGTTACCTGCAGCTGTTCTTCAGCTGTGGTTGCTGAGACGCAGTAGCCAACACCCACGCAACACCCACAAACCGAAGGAGGAGAGATCTGCTTTAGCTCACAGTTTGTAGTGATTTCAGTCCATAGTCAGCTGTGCCGGGGGAGGGCAGCATGGCAGAGGAAAAACAGCTCATGGCAGGGCAGCAGGAAGCAGAGCAATCAGGGAAGAGGGAAGGAGACAGATCCTTCTAGACCACACTCCTGGTGACCCAGGCTTCACCTGCCAGCACCACATTTAGCTATAAACTCGTCAGTGGTCTGACCCCTTGATGAGTACCACACCTCCATGGTTCAGCCACCTCCCCAAAGCCACACCTATGAGCACATGAGGCTTTGGAGGGACGTCTAGACATAAACTAAAACAACTACCATTGTGTTTGCCCATGTTTTGCCATCTGCGTCTGATGTTAGTAGGTTAAACATGTACTCAGTAAAATACATCTTAAAAATTATAGTTAACAGCTGGGCGTGGTGGCGCACGCCTTTAATCCCAGCACACGGGAGGCTGAGGTAGAAGGAGCATTGTGAGTTCAAAGCCAGCTTGGGCTACAACGTGAGCGCAAGGCTGACCTGAACTACGTAGTATGACCCTGTCTCAAAAAACTAGGGCCGGGAGTTTGGCTCAGAGGCTTAAGCGCCTGTCTGGCAGGCATGAGGTTGTGAGTTCAATCCCCGGTGCCACAAACACAAAAAAAAATTAAAGTAATTTCAGTTAGTAGAATAAGTTAGAAGGAAAAATGAAAGAAAACCCCTAAGAAATGTCACAGGCATAGACTGGCCCTAAGAAACAACACATGGGTGATAGTTCTCTGACAAATAATCTTGTGATAGAAATATGTTTGAATCACTTCAGTGAGGGATGTTTTGAAATTTTTAAATTTGTGGTAGTATTTTATGTCTGTAAATACTTTAAGAGCTGGGGGGCAGGGATAGAAACACTTGAAAGTCACGGGAATGAATCTGCAGTTTTAACTTTCTTCATAGAGGTCTGTTGTAGCATCATTCATATGAATGTATTTTTCACTACATGTTGAGGATGTGCTTGGGATAGTCTGACTTAAAATTCAGACTATCTGGCACAAACAGAACTCATTCCTTTGATGGCCCCAGGGAAGGTTTGCCTCCAGAGAGCAGTGAAACAGATTTCTGCGAGAGGCCAGTGTGCCTGTCAGCGCACAGACCTCGTAGGGCATCCAGAGCATCTCAGAGTGAGCCTTAAGTGCACAGGTGGATGCACCCTGGTCTGGACGGTAGCCGCTGCCTGCTCTGAGCACTGTCCCCCGGAAGTCCAGGCGGGGTTGTGGCAGCAGGCTGTAGGCACTGACCTCAGTCGTTCTTCACACAGTGAAGGGAGGGCCGGTGGTCGGTCTGATCACAGCTTTCGTTTCACTGTAGCCACCCTGGCATTCAGGGAAGGAATCTGAGTGCTAGGTGTGGAGGGGCCAGCACAAGGCTTTCAGTGAGGGGCTGTCGTGGTAGCAGAGCACTTGGGCTCATGCATCTGGAGACAGCGAGTTTTTTCATCCCTTCCTCTCCCACTCAGTAGCTGTGTTATTTTGACTAATTTCTTTGTGCTTTGGTTTCCTTCTTTGTAAAATTGTGTTAATCTGGGCATTATAGGGCTTCTGTTGTGTTAAGCAAGTATATTTCTTTAATAGCATCTTACAGTTCCTTGTGTAGAACTGTGTTCTTCAGATGTCACCCAAATCAGTGGTTGACAGGGTTGGTCCCTCCCAGCCATTGATTATGGGTTAGTGAGAAACATAAATTGCATATATTTTCTTTTTTCACATACAATGGACAAGTCTATAGAATGGTTCATTATAACATAATTGATAACCAGGCATGGTGGTATACACCTGTAATCCTGTCACTCGGGAGGCTGAGGCAAGAGGATTGCCATGAGTGCAAAGCCAGCCTGGATCATACAGTGAGACCCTGTCTCAAAGAGCTTTAAAAAAACTGGGTGTGGTAGTGCATGCCTGTAATACCAGTATTTGGGAGGCTGAGGCAGGAGGATTACTGAGAGTTCAAGGCTAGCCTGGGCTACAAAGTGGGTTCAAGACCAGCCCTAACTGCATAGTGAAACCCTCTCTAAAAACAAAACAAAGCAAAGCAAAAAAACACTAAGTGTTATAAAGTGTCCTTAAAACAAAAAAAGTTTAAAAATATATATATATGACAAGTGTCAGAGAAAATAAACATTTTCAAATTAAATTTGTGTAGACACTGAAAAAGGATCTTTTTATACTAACTTAATCCTTAACCATCTGCTCAGACCTTCTGGAAAAATCTCGTGCTGTTCGTCAGGCTAAAGATGAACGTACTTTTCATATCTTTTACCAGTTGCTGTCTGGAGCAGGAGAACACCTGAAGTGTAAGTGACAAGGGCATTTAGTTTATGTTCAGTTGATCTCTTTGTTAATATTGAAAATTTTTATACATGTTCCCCAAATCTCTAGTTGTTTAAATCATGAAAATGAAAACAAAACTGAATTTCTATGCCATGAAGTAAAGTGACAGGTTGTTACGTATCTTTTGTACTTTTCTGTCTTTAAAAGAATTTGAAATAGAAGACAAATGATGTGCTTTTGTATGATCATTCTCCAACATTTATACATGGAAAAGAAAAAATAAATTAATACAGTAGAATAAGCATTTTTATTCCTAGATTTCCAACTAAGTACTTGTTATGCTTCCACTAGTGCTAGAAAGAGCCAGCGGTAGATGTCTGTCTGTCTGTCTGTCTGTCTGTCTGCCATGAGTCACAAAGACTGAGGTTAGGTTAAGTAGGGTAAAAGATAGACTTATGTGGGGGTGAGAATTTGGCTGAGTCAGAAATATATGAGAAAGAAAAGGTGCACAACTTTCCAATCTCTTCTGAGTCTCAAAGTCAGTGTTATTTCTGTATGGCTCTTATATGGGCTACCTAGGTATTATAGTAAATTCACATACAGTAAAGGTTTTGTCATCTGAAGTCTAGGCTTTGGCTAATGACAGGCGTCTGTGAAAGCATCAAACCCTGAGGCTAATTAGAGACAGACCTTTGTGGGGGTAGAGGGAGCAGTTATTTTGATGAAGAGGCTTAAAATTCAAGATCATTCCAGTGTGAAAGGAATAAAAGCCTCAGGCTTTCAAACAAGCAATAACTGCAATAGGAATGAATCAAAAAAGGGTGATGAAAGGGTTGAGAAACACAGAAAAATCAGACCATACCTAATAGATGCTAAATGCGATATAGTTAAGAATTAGGAGACAGAGTCAGGCTTGAAAGTGCATGCCTGTAATCCTAGCACTCTGGGAGGCTGAGGCAAAAGGATTTCAAATTAAAGCCCACCCTGGGTAGCCTAGCAACTTAGTGCGATCTTGTTTCAAAATTTTAAAAAGGGCTGGGGATGTAGTTTAGTGCAAAACTCCTGGGTTCAATCCCCAGTTTACCTTTAAAAAACCAGCATCAGCACCATTTGCAGAAATACTGTGCGGGAGAATGGGTAAGCCAGTTACAGGGAAAGGAGGGAGCACATTTCCATATCTACTAGAGAAAAGTTTATATTATCTATATAATAGATACTTATTAGAGGAAAGTCTCTGTTTGTAATTGCTCTTGAGAAGCATCATTTAGTACACTTGTCGAAAGAGGACGTTCTTATTTGATGGCCTGTCCAGTGCCAGCGGTTCCTGGTGGTATCCATTATAAAGTCTGTCTTAATACAATCTGTTCCTCATCACTCTAAAGACTAGGTCACCACCCAACCAACTGGTTTGGAGGGCAGAGGTGTCGCTCAGAAGTAGAAAGAGCCCCCTGCATCACACACACATAATCATGATTTAAACAAGCTGACTAGAGATGTGTTTGGCCCATATCTAACATAATGTGTGATGTAAACCACTTGATAGGAATCTAGGCTGTGAGTCTCAAAAGCTTTTCTTCAAAAGATCCCTGAAATAATTAAATCTGAAAACAATAAAGTCATCTGGAAAATTCCCATCATTTTCTAACTATTTGAAATATAATGTACAAACTACTGTCTCAAGAACTCCTCTTAAGTTTTTTATACTTTTTGATTGAGTATTTTAAGGCCACTCAGTCTGAAGCGCTGCACAGAAACTGAGAGCGAGAGAGATAAGGAAGAGGCCTTTAATGCAGAGGGCATGGGAGAGCTTTAGGGGTTGGAGAGGTGTAGAAGCTGTCAACCAGAACAAAGAAGTGTAGTTACTTTTATCAACTTTGGCTGGGGGAGGAGTTTGGGAGGTGGGCAAAGTGACATATTAACAGCTGATTTGAAGGAGAGTCTGGGGGTGGAAGCTTGAGGGGGTTGTGGAGTCTTGGGATGGGAGAGGGCTCGGCACATACACAAAAAGGGAGCAGGAGGTTTATCTCTGGAATGAGAAGGAAAACATAGAGGTTACTCTTGGAGAGCTAAGTTGTTTCTCTGGGTCCAGTACCAAGTCGGGGGATGTCATGTTACAGATAGCTAGCAGAATCTATCACTTTTCACATCGTTCTTCATGGGGAATTGTGTATGCTTGTGTGTTTGCTTGAATATATATAAAGGGGGCAATGTCTGTGGCCGATGGGGTGGGGCGAGCACCTAGTGTTCTGTGAGATGGCAGTGGGGGCGCTTGACTGTGTTTATGAATATTTACTAAATCTTACCACATTGTATTTCCTTTTAGCTGATTTACTTCTTGAAGGATTTAATACCTACAGATTTCTCTCCAATGGCTATATTCCTATTCCGGGCCAGCAAGACAAGGACAACTTTCAGGAGACCATGGAAGCAATGCATATCATGGGCTTCTCTCACGAAGAGATTCTGTGTATGTATGGTTTCCCCCGAGACGCTCAGCCTCACTTTCATAACCCTTGTTCATTTAGGGTAAATAATCCAAACTAGAACATGATTGGGAAACTAATTAGAACTGTCTTTACTTTTATGAAATACTGAAGATGACGTATCTTACCAAAATGTTGTAGATAGCTAAGTTTATTACAAAATAAATTAGATTATAACTCTACTACAGTTTGGTCAAATATTTTTATTCATTTTGTTTTTTCTTTTCATCAATATGAAGCTATGCTTAAAGTAGTATCTTCAGTGCTACAGTTTGGAAATATTTCTTTTAAAAAGGAAAGAAACACTGATCAAGCTTCCATGCCAGAAAATACAGGTAAACTGATAAATACTGATTTTCATTTCTATTTTGGTGGCTTCTTGTGCTCTTCAAGAACATGTGGCTAGACAAGTGTTTCCCCAGGGACTCTTGGTAGAGTGGCAAACTCCTGTGCTGTGTGAGGGCCCACCTGATTCCCCAGATGAGGGAGGGAAAGGCAGGCGGCAGTGGCTGCCTTTGCATGGGGGAGGTATCAGGAATGGAGGGGAGGGAACCTCAGCCTGAGGACACCACACAGATCACCTGGAAGGGAGCTGTCAGAACAGGCCTAGTGTTGCCTAACACACAGTTGGGTGGTTTGATTTAAAACCTTTTGACCCAATTAGGGTGGTTTGATTTAAAACCTTTTGCCTTTCTGATGGGGTGAGAGCACACCCATGCCATTTGGGTTTCTCTGCCAGTGTAAGCCTCAGTGAACTACGTGTGTTATGCAACACTCGATTGTAAGATGGTCTTTGTGGTAGATGACTTTGCCCCGGTGTAGGCTAATGTAGGTATTTGAAGCATGTCAAAGGCAGGCTAGGCTAAGCTGTCAGGTTCAGTTTGTTAGGAGTACTAAGTGTGTTTCGATTTAGGATATTTTTCAGTTTACAGTGGGTTTATTGGGACATAACCCCATCATAAGCTGGATTTTGCAAAGAGAGGTGGAAATCTAGATTTTAATATGAAATCTTTTGGTTTTTGAATGTAGAAAAAATATTTAAATTGAATTTAGACTATTCAGGAGGAAAAGTATGTGAAAAAAAATGCATTTATAAGCCATGGGAACTGTCACTGTGCTTCTTATTGTCTAAGAACAAAAAGAAAAGTGAGGAATTACCATATCGCCTAGAATGATGCTCGATTATCTGAATAAGTTTCCTTGCTTCACAGGGGCATCCACACTCTACTGTGGCCACTGAGGGCTGACAAAGTCACATCTCTGCCCTTGGAGTAATCCTTTTTTGTAACCAACTTGAGGCTTTGTCTTGGTTACTTTTCTCTCATTGTTGAGACAAAATACCTGATGCCCGAAACGAAGAAAGAAAAGGTTTATTTAGCTTACAGTTTTTCGGAGGTTTCAGCCCATACTCAGCTGGCTCCAAGGCAGGGTGGCGTGTCTCAGGAGCAGCCGTTCACGGGGCTGCAAGTGGCAGGAGCAAAAGTGCAAAAGAGGGAGAGACACCTCCTTACCTCCCTTACGTGGTATGCTGGCTCCCCACCCCTGGGGGGGTGCAGCACTCACACCGTCAATCCCAGTGCTGGACGCTGAGCCAATCACAAACACTAGATTCAGCTGCCTCCATGATTGCATGAGGCTTGGGGGGCCATCTGAACACAAACCATAATAGGCTTGGTAACAGTGTAGTTCTATATGACTTATGCATGAGACCTGCCTCTCCCTGGCTTCAGTCATCGTTCTCTGACTTATATGTAGTATCTGTCATTGAGTCAGAGTACTAGGTTGGCACATGGCCTGCATCCCCCACGTGGCTCTCATATGGCTAAATCAGACTAGAATGGAATACTTTTAAGATTTAGGTAAGGCATGCATTACAGTAGTTTGGCTGTTAAATCTTAAAATGATCCCTAGGTAGAAGAGAACCAGGTCACTCTGTCAAGGTGGGTAGATGCTCTCACAGTCTAAAATGGGCATGTTACTAACCTGGAAGTGTAGAGGGTGGTTTTCATCAGACCTAAAATTTTGTCTAACTTCAAGGCTTTTATTTAATTTACTTCTTAGTACAGCATGCAGATTGCTAGGGTTTTGCGAGTGTTGATTGAATGTTTTGATGAGATCACAAGTAGCAGTGAGTACTTAGGGGCTTTCCCATTTCAGTTGCCCAAAAGCTCTGTCATCTGCTTGGGATGAACGTGATGGAGTTCACTCGGGCCATACTCACTCCCCGGATCAAGGTTGGTCGGGACTATGTGCAGAAAGCCCAGACCAAAGAACAAGTAAGTTCACTGCTAATTGTTATTACAGGTTTGTTTGAATAAGCCAGGGTCTTTTGATCTTCTGATTGACATGTAGCAAACTAAATCAGTGAAAATCTGATTGCATCAATGTTTCCTGGTACCAAATGAGTAGTTTTTGCAATACATTTACTTTTTCTTCCCCAAGAATTTTAAAAATATTTTTTTTAGTAAATTTTGAAACATTTCTACTTGAATGGACAAATTAGTAGACAAACCAGCAGAAGGTTGGCCACCCGGCCTCTGTGCTGCATAGTGTGGCATCAAAAACAGTGTTGCCGCGTGTGGTGGTGAATATCCATAATCTCAGCTCCCAGGAGGCTGAGGCAGGCAAATTGCTGAGAATTTGAGGCCAGCCTGGGCTACAAAGTGACTTTAAGACCTACCTGAACTGCATAGCGAAACTTTCTCTCAAAAAAATTAAGGAAAGAAAGAAAGAGAACAAATGAACAGAACGAACAGCATCTTCCTGACCAGTTAGTTGTGGGCTGTTTTAAGAAAGACGTTCATGGCCAGGAATGTTGGGAGAGCGCTCTTGGTGGCAAAAGGCAGTTGAGCCACCTGATGAGACCGTGCCACTCAGAACCCTATGAACACGGGGCGGGGTGGGGGGTTGTCCTTCCTTTCTGGGTTTACCCATCCCCTAAAGTGATCATTCCCAGTTTTTAGTTTTTATTTAATTGGGCTGATAGTGCCATCTATGGATGTATAAAATAAATCAAGACCTGTCTAAGCAGTAAATGCCATTTCAGGTGTTCTGAATACTGTGTAACATCAAACCCTATATGACAGCTACTCATGCTTCGCTGAGATTGTTTCTGGGTTAAAAGGTTGATGTTATCTAATTATAGGCAGATTTTGCAGTAGAAGCATTGGCAAAAGCTACCTACGAGCGGCTGTTTCGCTGGCTTGTTCACCGGATCAACAAGGCTCTGGATAGAACCAAACGTCAGGGAGCATCTTTCATTGGAATCCTGGATATTGCTGGATTCGAAATTTTTGAGGTATTTCTCCTTCTCTCCTTCCTCCTGCTCTTCCTTCTTTCTGTTTCTTCTTTTGACACACATTAAGGTTCATCGTATACCAGATCCAGTGCCAATTATAATGATAAATAAGCAGGTATGGTCCCTGCCGTTCTAGTACAAACAGTAAATGGCAAAACCCAGAGTTCATGAATTTATGGATAATGCCATGAAGGTGCTGTGATCAAACAAACTAGGAAGGCCACACCTCTTTAGAGAAGGCATGTGCTGCAGTGATGGGCATTCTTGAGGGATGAGAAAGAATTTGATGGTAGATCGCATCATTGATCTGACTAGATCTGTCCAAATACCTAGTCAAGGTCAAACATGGCAAAGGTCAACATACCTGCTGTGGATTTGAAGAGAAATTGATAAAATTTTGATCTCCTAAAAATATAAATACAGATATAGATAGAAGTTATATGTATTAGGCATAGATATTCATATATTTCTTGTGATTAGTGTATTTAGCTGCTTGAGTGTTGAGTCATCTTGTTTTAAAATAAAACCTTTAATATGCTAAGCCTTATAGTAAGAAACTGATATGGTACTGGGATACGCAGTTTCATCTGCTGAGCTTGCCACTCCTGCTCTAAGAGATTGTTTTAATGTTTACTGATTTGTAAATAATTTGAGAAATCTTGAAAGGTGCCTGGGCATAACCAAAGATGCAATGAAAAAAAAGACCCCCTTTTCCAACTGCAACAAAAACAGTTGGAATATCAAAAAATAAATTTAAGCCAGGTGTGGTGCCACATGCCTTGAATCCCAGCACTCAAGATACTAAAGCAGGAGAGTTATTGTAAGTTTAAGGCCAGCCTGATCTACCTAGTTAGACCCTACCTCAAAAAAAAAAAAAAATTAATTAAAGAAGGAAGGGGCAAATAAATTTAAGGAGGATCACAACTTGGAGCCCAACCTGGGCAACTTAGTGATTTAGCAAGACACTGTCTACAAATCTAAAAAGTTTAGGGGTGTAGTGCATTGTGAAGGCCCTGGGTTCAATCCCCAGTACCACAAAAAAGAAGAAAAAGGCAACCTTAGATGAAGGCGACTTTACAGTGCTACTGTAAAGAATTACGAAGAGATATGCCCTGTTCTGGTTGAAAAAAGAATCGTAAAGGCATAAACCTTCAAAATATATATCTACCTATAAATTAAGCATAGTTGTTTACAATTTATTACTAGGAATTTTAAGCAGTAGAAGGGACTAAGCAACCTCATTCTAAATTTAATTTGAAAAATAATTTAAAAAATAAGAAATAGACAATAAAATACTGAAAAAGAGTGTTTAAAAGCAAAACATATTAAAAGAAATACAGCTTTAATAGGAATATACAGACAGAAAAATGTATGTAAATTTTAAAAATGCACATTTGTTTGTCATGAGAAAGGAAAGCCTTAATTAATGTCTACCACTCCCAGGCTGGTTCCGTTAGCCCGTGTATGTACACAGTGAATATTACACACCCCCATAAAGCATGAGGGGGCTGTGCATACTAACATAGAAAGACTCCAAGATATGTTGAGTTTTTAAAATCAAGGTTCTGCACACATTTGAGAATGCATAGATTACTATCTCCAAAAAGATCCCAGAAATAATTACAGTTGACATAGGAAGAACAAATAGGGAATTGAACTGAAACTGACTTTTCAGTGCAGCTCCTTGCACATTTTAAATTTTATGTCATGATTGATTTCCAAGTCCTTTCTCTTGGACGGGGGCTGTAGCCCCACAGAAGAGTGTGTGCTTAGCATGTCTGAGATCCCAAGTTTGATCGCCAGCTACACAAAAAAGGTGATCAGTTATTTTAAAATAGAGTTGGAGTTGGTGGCTTAAATATGGAAGAAAAGTAGAAATTCATTTTTTAAAAAATACTTTATTCCAAACTAAATAAAGCAGTAAAATATTATAATCGTAAAGAGAGCTAAGTCCATCCACTAAACATGAATAAGCGTAGTGGGGCGGTCAGTAAGTATTTATGGGGCTTGTCTTGGGTGCTCATTGGGAAACACTGTGTTGAGCAAGGCAAGCACTGACCCTGCCCTCCGACACGACCTCATTCTAAAACAGTGCAGAAGCGCTGTCGGGTGTGGAAGCTTGGAGTGGCTTTTTCAGGCCATAAATCTATTCCTCGGAGATTGATTGAATCCTCTCTAATTGAAAGTTGCTTTTTATAATGAAAAAGGTTATTTATGGGTGCATCCTATTCATGTGAACCATGTAATGCACTTGTAGTATGTAGGATGATTGCTTTAAGAAAATTACACCTATTCATCCATCCATCCATCAGTTCATCCGTTCAGTAACACAATAGAAAATGGGACAGAGTTCACACAGAAAGGAGTGTCTAAGTGAGAAGTTGCTGAAATTCACCTAATGAGAGCAGTGCGGTTTCACCTTCAGTATTGGCCAGGGCCGAACATTTGATGAGAAAAACCTGGATAGAAAAGCAACTGAGCGCCTCATGCTTAGCGTGATCTGTGTGTCGGTCCAGCTGAGCGCCCCACTACAGCCCTGTGGAGTAATGATGATTTTCTAGTTGATTTTTTCTTCTCTCTCTCGAGTACATCCTCAGCGACGAGGAGAAGGGGGCAGAACCAGCTGCACCGCGCACACGCATGCCCATCCACCTTCCTGCACCTCAGGCCTCCGAGTCTTTGTTTTTCTCCCCTCCCCCCACTTTCGCACTCATTTATTGCTTCATTTCTATTCCTTACCCGCCTACTAGTAAGAACTGAATAGTTTTCTTTGTGAATCACTCAATTAGCATACATCTCTAAGCTTATTAGCTCATTTTCATAATACAGTCTTGTGTTGAACATACTTGTGTGCATCCGTTATTCCCTCCTTACCTCTTCAGAAAGGGGGCAGGGGTATGAGTGACCGGTTGGGAGACCTTTTCCTTGGTGTTGTCACTATCATTAGGTAGACTCAGTAATGTTGATAGCTAATGAGTGATTTTTCCTGAATTTCCCAAGTAACTAGCTGGTTAATCCTTCCCATCCTCCCTCCCCTGCCCATGTGTGGACAATGACTCTTTCAACCCCCGCAGCTCAACTCTTTTGAGCAGCTGTGCATCAACTACACCAATGAGAAGCTGCAGCAGCTGTTCAACCACACCATGTTCGTGCTGGAGCAGGAGGAGTACCAGCGCGAGGGCATCGAGTGGAACTTCATCGACTTTGGCCTCGATCTGCAGCCCTGCATCGACCTCATCGAGAGGCCCGTGAGTGTCTGTGCCCCGTGTTGTTATGTCGACAGAAACACTGAAACCACACCCAGGATTTGGAGGCAGATTTATTTTACATCAAAGGGCACTGATTGAAATCATTCCCAGAATATCAGTCCCAGACCTCTGGTGGTCTAGGGCTTATATGGGATAAACAAGCAGGAAGTACAGAAGCAGAATGGCTTGTCAGTTGGGGATTGCTTTACACAGTGTGCATCGTACTGACCAGCAGTTTCTAAGAGAGAAGTAACCAGAACTGGAATAGGAGCTGTTTCCTGGGCAACCAACAGACTGAAGTGTGCTGGCTGGGGCCTGTTTTCTGTTCCGGTGTCGCTCTCTGCTGCTGTTCCAGCAGAGCCTTACACTTGGACTTGGCATCCTCCAGAATTATACTGGTCAGTCTAATCAGTGTTAGAATGGGCTTCTAACCTTAACTTCTCACCTGTATCTCAAAAAAATAAATAAACAAAAAAAGAACAACAACAACAAAAACTGTTCTTGCCCAGCATGAGGAAGGCCCTTGGTTTGATCCCCAGTGCAACAAAACTATAAAATAATAATTATAAATAAATAAATTTTCTAGGGAGGGAATACTTTGATAGAATAAACTTGCTTAAAAGTACCATCCCAGTGAAGCGTTTCCTGAGCTCTCCTTGCAGCTTTGCTCCTGCCCTTGTGTGTTCAGCTGTGTTAGATGAGGTGCTGTGGTCCTGGAAGACCGCAGAGGCTGCTGTGGGGGTGGCGCCTCACCTGACGCCTCCACTGTCCATCTCCATTACCACGACCTAAGCAATAGAGGAACACTTACTTAACTGGAGACATGTCATGTGAATGCATTTTTTGCATAACTAAAACTTGCCCTTGTGAGTGCAAAAATATTTTTATTTTGGCAGATTTTTCAATTTGAAGTCTTAGGTTTTTCGGTGGAGAGGGGCAGTGGGTGTGTCTGGGGCAGATGTATTTTAATGGCAATTTTAGAAAGCATCAGAAATCATTTTCTTGTTGTGAAAACACAGACGTATGCATAATTCATTCATTTTTGAAACTCCCCTCATGTGATCTTGGACTGGTGTGTGTGGGTGATTGTGTTTATGTGTGCAAGCATATGTGGTACTGGGGTTAAATCTAGGACCTCACACATTGCTACTCATAATCTATGTAAAGTTCTGATGCTGGTTAAGTAGGCATGCTGCAACAGTACCTCTAAGATCTTTCCTAGGGGTACAGGA
The DNA here is from genome assembly GCA_004363535.1 of Dasyprocta punctata. Lineage (NCBI taxonomy): Eukaryota > Metazoa > Chordata > Mammalia > Rodentia > Dasyproctidae > Dasyprocta > Dasyprocta punctata. The sequence goes on along the minus strand of RJWM01038549.1, from coordinate 3,516 downwards.
GGCCGTGAAGTTCTTTTTGTTGCTGTTCAGTCTGTGATTGTTGCCTGTGTTCTAGGCATTTGAAGGTGGTGGAGAGTCCAGTGTGTAGAGATTCTGGATGGCATGGTACCTGCAGTGAGCAGGAGTGGTGGCAAATAGCGAAGAGGAGAAACCTAGCAGACTTTCATTCCATTTAAGACGTAGTTCTACCATGTTAGAAACTTGTGTTTGAAGAACACAACAGATAATTTTCATTTGAGTCATATGAAAGAAAAAGGCACCATAGCTGTATTGGTCAGCTTTCCATTGCTGTGACAAATTATCTGGCATACCCCACTTAGGAAGAAGAGTTTATTGTGGTGCATGGTTTCAGAGGTTTTAGTCCATGGTCACCTGGCTCCAAGGCAGAAACATCATGGCAGAAGAGCATAGGAGAGGAAAGCTGTTCACCTTATGGCCGCCAGGAAGTAAAGCACAGGAAAAGAGCCCTAGAAGAAGGGCCGGGGACCGGCTATGACCTCCCAAGGTTATGACGCACCCACTCACACCTGGAAACATGCTTTACTAATCTCCTAGGCATCTCTGAAGCCAACCAAGTCAGTGGTCAAGATTAACCTTCCCAATAGCTGTCAGGGCACTGTTACTGTGTTTAAAGCAGAATTCACATCGCCTGGGGTTGTGGAAATGGCTGCTTCTGTGTACCTTTTAGCATCCTTTAGCGGTAACATTCACAGCACACCTATAGTAACTTCCAGTCAGCTTTCATACATAGACGGGCACATGAATACATTTCTTTGCTGCCCTGTTGACAAAAAAGAAAGAAAGAAAGAAAGAAAGAAAGAAGGGGCATTTCCCATTGTTACTGTGGTGACCATGTGCTTTGAGGTGCTCCTTGCACATGTCTGCCTGGCGCTGGAAGTCCCGCCTTTTCAGACTAGGAAGTCGGTGTCTGCATTTGTACTTCGGGGTGGAAGAGAGCACATAGTTTGCCAGGTCATTCTGCCAAATGAATTCAAATGAAAAACTGTCAACCCTATTATTTAAAAATGTTCTTAGAGGAACTTTAAAGCCTAATGATTTTGTGACCCTTACAAGAGTTCTACAAATGTGCAATCTTCTTGTGTGTGTGTGTGTACACCATGGATCGAACTCACAATCTTGGGCCTGTTGGGCAGGTGCTTAAACCACTGAGCTAAATCTCCGACCCAGTGTACAGTCTTCTTAACGTTTCTCAACTGCATTACTTTTGCTTTATATTCTAAGACAAAATCCTTTGTATACTATTTTTCATATTTTTAAATTTTTACATGATAATTTTACTTTAAAAGTCAGAGTGATGGAGAAAGTAATTTCAGTGTTCATGACTGACTCATAGTATAATAGATAAGTCAAAAAGGGTTTGATGTTCATGTTTTCAGTTATTTTGCAGGTGTATTAAGTATAAATATTTAGTGATTGTTGGATTAGGATAATATTGAGAACTTGGAAGAATTTATTAAATCTTTGATGGTGTTCTGAGAATTCAGGTGGGGGAACCAGGCCACTGTGAAGCTAGCTAGCATCACCTTGGTCCTCAAGGACAGTCTTAAAGCCAGGGAACAAAGAACATAGTGGTAACTCATTGGTGTAAGCGATGCTTTGTGAATCCAGAAAAGCCAAACGCTGACAGCGGCATAGAAAGTTTCATGGATGTGGATGTTAGGAAGGAAGTAAAAATGGTTTGGGGGCTGAATGTTATGGACAGAAATTAGCAGGTGAACAACACATTGAAAGTGGTATCTGTCACTTGGCTTGAGTACTCAGAAAGTTCAAGTGGGGAGAATATGGCATTCATGATAACTGACTGTACCTGGACACTACGGACCGTGAGCTTAATTAGTTAATTATTCCTTCTCCCCCCCCACTCCCCATCTCCCTCTGTCCTTTTCGTTCCTCCTTTCATTCTCCTTCCTATTGGCATTCAGGGCTCTTCCTAAAACTCTTATCCCTGCCTGAGCTGTCCTTATTTAAAGGAGAGACAGCTCTGAAAGGGAGTGGAAGGAATTCTAGATTTAATGCTGATGCACTGTTCACCTCAAATTTAGGATTATTCCATTTATTCATGGAAAATATGAGTTCCAATTTAGGAAAAAATGTAAACCATATAAAAGAATTTATTGGTAGTTAGGTGGAACGGTATCAGTTCATGGTTCCAACTGGTGTTCCTTTCGAAATGGGGAGTAAAGATCGGTGTCACCTGCCTGTCCTGTGCCACTGTCGCCTCACCCTCACAAAACAGTCCCAGGCTTCCCTGGTGTGAGGTGGTGGCAGGCAAGGCTGTGAGTCTCTGGGCTCTACAGGCCTGGTCATTATACAGAAATGTGGGCTCCTACACTTCCAGTTTTTAGAAATACTCAGCTAACAGAAGTGTTACAGGAGAGATCTTGACACTGAAGGCTGAAGTAGAAAAAGTAGAAATAAGACTCAGTAATGAATATTCATTATCATGTAACCACTGAATTATTTAGGAAAAATTAAATCACATTTGGGATTCTCTGGAATTTGGGACTATTTGCATTAAAATGGGTTAGAAATCTAAAAATTTATAATTAAAAAAAGATGTTTTGGTTATTATGCTGTTAATATAGAGCTTAGTTTCTCCAAACTCTCAGGCACCTGAGCTGGGTTGAGTTACCTGTACTCTGAGCCCTGGCTCCTCTAGGATTGCCTAAGTCTGGTTGCCTCTGATCAGTGGCTTCTTTCAGCTGATTTGAAGCCCTGAAAGTCCTTTCAGGTGGAGGAGCCATGGGGTAAGGGTCTCGACTGCAGAGAGTACTCTCAGCTTCTATCTGCTGCAGTGGCACCCTTCCTGGCCACACATCTGACAGTGGTTACCATTTTTATATATATTTGTATCTGACTCTTCGCCACTAAATGCAAAAGTCCACAGGTTGAATTGAAAAGCACTGACTTTAGCCAGGTGCCACTGCATGCACCTACTCAGGAGACTGAGTAGGAGGATCCCAAACTTGAGGCAGGCCTGGGCAACTTAGTTCTGTCTATAAATTTTTTTAAAAAAATGAAAGCCTGGGGATCCAGCTCAGCACTCATGGGTTCAATCTCCAATTTAACTTTTTTAAAAAAGGGCCGGGGATATAGCTCAGTGGCACAGGCATCTCCCTGGCAAGTGCAAGGTTGTGAGTTTGATCCCTGGTACCCCCCCACACACCCCACCCAAAAAAAAAAAAGGGGGATACAGCTCAGTGGCACAGCACCTGCCTGGTAAGTGTAAAGTCCCGAGTTCGATTCCTGGTACCAAAAAAAAATTTTTTTTTTTTTAAATAAAAATAAGGGTTGGGGATACAGCTCAGCAGCACAGCACCTGCCAGGCAAGCACAAGATCGTGAGTTCAATTCCTGATACCAAAAATAAATAAATTTTTAAAAATTTAAAAAGACTGATTTTTTTTAATAGGCGTGCCTAAAAATTGGTATAATTTCAGTCTTGTAGCACACATTTAGATTTGCAGTATGGCAATTAGTGGTGACCCAAAAACAT
>RJWM01038548.1:0-16786 GCA_004363535.1 Dasyprocta punctata | reverse complement strand
ATTCCTAGTTCATTTTGCTCTTCTTATGATGTCAGTGGCATTAAGGTCAAATGCATCTGAAATTCTAGCTTTCACGTTAAACATGCCTTTTGTTCTTAAGGGCAGAGTTTTCAAAGGGTAATAGAACCAGATTTATCTGCTGGATTTTGTCAATTCAGTTCTTAAAGGAAAATGCATCTTTTTTTCTAAAAAAAAAAAAGACTACTATGTATTTTTTTCTTTGTATCTATAGGAATTTTTAAAAAAGGAATTCAGTGAAGAAAATGTTCTGTTTTGGCTAGCGTGTGAAGACTTTAAGAAAATGCAAGATAAGAAGCAGGTATTTCTTCTACTTTGCAATTGCTTTCTTGATCTTTTTTTTTTTCCTTCTCCTTACCCGGTTATAACTGCCTACCCCATAGGTTTTGAAAGTGCCTTACGAAACCTGATTTACATTAGATATGGAGAAAGATTTCAAATCAAGTATCTTGTATTAATCAAATATTAGCAATTTTAAAATGAGTGAGTGAACCCACTTTTAAGTGGTGCTGTGAAAATGGGTCAGTATTTAAAGTAAAATAATGATTAAAGTCATTAAGAGTTTGTCATTGTGTACACATTTTTTCTTCATGAATAGATCATAAGTATATTTGACATGTTGGCAGTTTTGGACACAGTAAAATGATAAGCAGATGTGTAGTGATGAAAAACACAACGGTCATCAGATGGATTGTCAATTATTCAGTGTATCTTTATAAAGCACCCCTTAGTTGGCAGGCAACCAACAGAAAGTTTCTGACTGTTCCCCCGGTAGATGTGTGTTCTTTTTTGGAGGTAGCCTGTAATTCCCCCATGTCAGCTGCATTTTTTGCCATTGAAGCTTGGCTGTAAGGGCGACAGGAGGGATTATGGAGGAGGCCTGTGGATCAGGTGGATTTATGAGACCCGTGCTTGTGTATAGTATTTCTAAAAGGCTACCAGTTCAATGCCTCAGGGGCCAGTAAGTGATCTGAGAGAGCGAGACTGCAGGGAGTGGTGGAGACTGGAGTCAGCAGAGAACCTTCTGCCCTGCCTCCAGGGCCTGCGCCCTTTGTGCAGGGTGTGTGAGAGGCTGGGCTGTCCCCACCAGCTCGCTCATTAACGGGAGTGCTCTGGGTCTTTGTTTGTCCACTCTTGTCCCTGGTTCCCTGCAGGCCTTCTCAAGTGTTTTTTCTCACTTTCAGCCCAGTGCTGCCTGTTCTTTAGCTGGACATTTGGGTTCTTATGTGAAACTATCCAAGTTTTAAATGTTGGAACTCATTTTTTTTTCTTTTTGTGGCACCAGGGATTGAACTCATGACTTTGCACCTGCTAGACAGGCGCTTAAGCCATTAGCCAAACTCCTGGGCCTAGTTTTTTGAGACAGGGTCGCACTAAGTAGCTCAGGCCGGCCTTGCGCTCATGTTGTAGCCCAAGCCGGCCTCGAACTCACCACGCTCCTCCTACCTCAGCCTCCCGAATGCTGGGATTAAAGGCGTGTGCCACCACACCGGGCTTGGAACTCAATGTTTAAAAATTGAAAACTTAGCCAGGCGTGGTGGCGCACGCCTTTAATCCCAGCACTCAGGAGGCTGAGGTAGGCGGAGCGTTGTGAGTTCGAGGCCAGCTTGGGCTACAGCACGAGCGCAAGGCCTGCCTGAGCTACATAGTGCGACCCTGCCTCAAAAAAAAACAGGGCCGGGAGTTTGGCTCAGCAGCTTAAGGGCCTGTCTGGCAGGTGTGAGCCTGTGAGTTCGATCCCCGGTGCTGCAAAAATAACATAAAATAAAATAAAAATTGAAAACTTTGCCTGCCAGACAACGTCTCCATGGGCAGATGTGCCTCGTGAGCTGGCAGGTTTTGAGTCTCTGTCTCCAAAAGCCGGAATCCATGGGGCCAGCAGCCATTCTTCATGGACCACCACTTGGCAAATGCACATCTTTGGTTTCTTCAAAGGCTCTTCCAGACTCAGATTCTTTCCCCAAGCCGCAACAGTGTGGCCTCTCCTCTCCGCCTTCCACTTTGCAGGTGGCAAGGGCAGATTCTAAGATGGGTTGTCTTTGGCTTGTGTTTCCTGGGCTGGCCTTGGAAACCCTTACTGGATGTAACCTTGGCTTTTGCTCCCTGCTGGCATCTTCTTCCCTCTAGATGATTTTGGCTAGAGTATCATGGGTTGTGAAGGGTGTGAGTAATGAGAACTAGGGTGGGGAGGGCCTGCTTGGGAAAGGTAGGATTTGGGGCTGAGGTCCTTCAGGACAGGTGTGTTCATGGTTTTCCTTTGTGCCCAGCACCTGGCACAGGGCCCAGGGACAACCACGGGTACCTGCTAGACTGCAACTGATGTGACTAGCCTCACTCTAAGAGCCTAACTCAGATTCAGGACTCTGTGTATTCATCTGTCTTATTCTTTGAGGTATTAGGGGTAGGAAGGACCCACAGGTAGCCAGCTGAGCCCTGCGGTGTAGGCTGAGGCCTTGGAAAGCCACTGTAGGACTTCAGTGGTGTGTGAGGCAAGTGCAGGATGGCGTTGGTGGCACTGTCCCATCCACATCCTACAGAATTTCCAGAATTGGACAGTCTTTCTCCACATCCCTATCCCTGTCACCCATCATAGGACTTCTGGAAGTTTTGTGTCCGTGAGCCTGGAATGTGAGGTTGATTGCTTTGATACAGTGAACGCTGCCTTCACCCTTCAGCTACCTGAGAATGCAGCCGGTCCCAGGGAAGGCAGAGGCCTGGGTGACCCTGGGGTGTCCAGTTCAGTCTGGGTCATTGTGTTGAGCCTTGTGGCTGTTCTGTTTGCAGACACAGGGATGTGGCCTGAGAGGGCAGGAAGCAGCTCACCCAAGGCCAGCCTGGTGTCGCACCTGGATGCAGACGCAGGTCTCTGACCCCCAGCCTGGCAGTCTCTTGTGGGTCCTGAAGCGCAGGAAGTAAGACCTGGCAGTCAGCTCTGCACTACTGATTTTCAAAAGTGGAGGAGGCCGTAGGCCCTGGCAAAGTCACCTAACTGAACCTCACAGTCATACTTATTAGCACATCTGGTCCCGCAGGGAGTCAGCGGAGGGTTTATCTTCTCTGCCGTCCACTTAGAAGCCATTGTAGGGTTGATGCAAATCTCTCTTTTGCCTCTCTTGTTAAAGAGAACTTGTCAGGTTTGTGTTTCATTCTTTACTTGAATTATCCAGCGCTCATCAACTTCCAGTATCTCGTATGACTTACTTATCTTTTTTCTTTATTAGTGCATATTGGTTTTACAGGTGAGTGGATTTTATTTTGGTAGATTTATATGTATACAATATACTTTAATCACTCCCCCAACCCGTCCCTCATCTCTCCAGTCCCTCCCTAGTTTCACATGTTTTTTTTTGTGGGGGGAGGGTTTAAAGTTTATTATATATTTTAATCCTTTTCATGTCTCTTATTACCCACCCTCACACTCCCCCTCCTTCTTCCTTTTCTCCTAATAGTCTTGCTTCTACTTTGTGTATGTGGATCTTATTAAAGTTCCACGTATTCAGGAGAACTTGCAATATTTGTCTTTGTGAGTCTGGCTTGTTTCTGTCAACATGATGATCTCCAGATCCCTCTATTTTTTCCTCTTCTTTTTTTCCTTTTCTTTTTTCTTTTTTTTTTTTTCTTTGTGAGACAGGATCTTGCCATGCAGTTCAGGCTGGCCTTGGGCTCACTTTGTAGCTCAGGCTGGTCTCAGACTTGCAACAATCCTTCTGCCTCAGCCTCCTGAGTGCTGGGATTACAGGAGTGAATCACTACTCCTGCCCATTCCATTTTTTCTACAAATGACAACATTTTGTTCTCTCTTTTTCCCTCTTTTTTTTTTTTTTTTTTAAGACTGGGTCTTGCTATGTGGCCCAGGCTGACCTTGAACTCATGGTGATCCTCCTGCCTCAGCCTCTCAAGTGCAGTGATTATAGGCATGTGCCACCACGTCTGGCCAAAATTTTGTTCTTTTATATAACTGAATAATATTTCACTGTGTATATATACCACATTTTCTTTATCCATTCATTTGTTCATGGGCACCTAGGCTGGTTCAGTATCTTGGCTGTTCTAAGTCATGCCACAATAAATGTGGGTATGCGGGTGTCCCTACAGTATAGTGACTTTAGTTTTTTACTGATTTCCATAGTGGCGGTACTATGCATTCTCACTTTACGTTCTTTGTCTTCAGCTCTTTCATGGGCTTCATCTCTGTCTGCCTCCTCTGCACAGCATCTGAGCGCCTGGAACTGTGCCTTTCCTTTCCCTTCCCCTCGCCCCACAGTTTCTGCAGCCGCTGGCCATGAGAGATGAACGCACGCTCCATCCTGTTAGGGTTTTTGTTCTCAGAAGTGCCCAGTGGTAGAACAGTACTGGTCCCCGCTGACTTGTCTGGTCTGTGCTTTGCCTCCTGAGAGGCAGGAAAACCATCCCTGTAGACCAAGAGGGCCCTGGTACTCTGTCTACTGGGGGGATGCTGGCCTCCCACTCCTCCCTCCTTGGGGTCCCTGAATATGTTCATATTCAGCAAACAGATTCCAAAGCTGTTTTCTCTTTCACAATTTCTTTATGGTTTAAAAAAAATTTTTAAGTGCCTTGTCTTCATGAATTAGCATCTGAGGGTTCTGTAACTTTTAAACCAAACTGGCATTTATGTTGTCTATAAGACCGCAGAAAAAAACTTCAAGTAGATATTCATTCTTTAGCTGGCCTTGCATTCATTCATCAGTCACCACATGTATATTGGGCTTGGTTACTCTGTGGCAGGGAATGAAATGGATATGGCAGCGTGTATGGCTTTGCAGAAATTAAGAGGTGATGGGAAAGTGGCGGGTCAGGCAGTTTTCTGGCTCAGAATGTGCAAGCCCCTGGCTTCAGTCCAGTACTGGGGAGAAAAATACTAATTTAGTGATCATTCTTTCTCTCTCTCTCACTCTCTCTTCCTTTCTTCCTTCCTTCCTCCTCCTCCGTCCTCCTCCTCTTCTACTTTTATTAGTACATCTTTGAAGTTCATAATTTTCTTTCTACTTATTTTTTTAATTTTAAAAAGCAAAACAAAAAAAGGATAGAAATGATACAGAATTTCAAAAAAATAGTAGGAAATTAACACTAGTTAATATATTGCATATTGTTATCTTAGAAGTAGTTGTTCAGTTTTCTTTCTTCTTAAAACCTACTTTTACTGTCAAGAAATGGACCCCAGCACAATTTATTTAGTTTGTTTGTTTGTTTTGTGGTACTGGGGATGGAGCCCAGGGATGCTCTACCACTGAGCTACATTCCCAGCTTTTTTCATTTTTTTATTTTGAGGCAGTCTCCCTAAATTTCCCAGGCAGGACTTGAACTCGTAATCGTTCTGCCTCCCTCAGTGCTGGGGTTACAGGCATGTGCCACAGTACCTAACAAGAGCAATGCTGTTTGTCTCAAAAGTTCTTTAAAACATCACATTTGTGAAAATGATTTTTGCCTCTTCCAATGACTTGGATTCTTCTTGTCAAGTGAGGAAAGAAAATTTTAAAGAAACTATCTAAGCAGCAGCCACAGCAACAAGAGTGGCCGATCCTCATTTATACTTATTTTGATGGAAGGTACTGTTCTAAGTGTTTTTTCATGGATTATTCTATTTAATCCTCAAACCTATAAGCAAAGATATTAATATTATTGTCCTACCCACACAATGAGTGAGAAACTTGAAACCCAGGGAGGGGAGGTTAAAAGAGGCACGCGCAGAGTCAAGGTTTATGCCTGTGCGGTCTTGCCTGCCAGCATGCAGCCACTTATACTTCCTGGTCTTTAATGTCCTATTTCTTTTCTTTTTGGCAGTACTGGGAATTCAGCTCAAGGCCTTTGTACTGAGCTACATCCCAAGCCCTTTAAACTTTTTTTTTTTTCACTTTGAGACTGAATCTTGCTCATTTGCTAAATTGCCTGGAATGAGCTTCAACTTGCCATTCTCCTGCCTCAGCCTCCTGGAGTGTTGGGGTTACAGGGGGGGCTTTTTTTTCCATTCATTGTGTGGGTACTTTTTGGAACCTTGTGATCTGGAAACTTATAGTGCTGGGAAATGTTCTTATGTTATTGTTATTATTTCAGTTGTTTTAAAAAAACTTCTTCCATTCACTCTGGTCTACTCTCCTCCTTCTTCTCTACCTCCTTTTCTGTTTCTTTCTTTCTTTCTTTCTTTTTTTTTTTTTTTTTTTTTTTTTTTTTTTTTTTTTTTTTTTTTTTTTTTTTTTTTTTTTTTTTTTTTTTTTTTGAGATGAGCATCTTACTACTTTGCTCATGCTGGCCTCAAATTTCTGTACTCAGGTGGGCCTCCTGCCTCAGCCTCTTGAGGAGCTGGAATTAGAGACGCAGACCATTGTGCTTGGCTCAGGTCTCTTCCAATGACAGTGCCCTAACCCTAGATTGATCCCTTAATTTTATTTTAGTTTTTCTCTCCTATCTTTTCATGTCTTTGCCTTTTGGTTCCTACTTTTCTTTTGGAGATTTTAACTTTTATCTTTAAATCTTTCTGTTGAACTTCCTCTGCTTTTATTTTTTGTTTTTTCCAGTCTCTTCTTGGTGGACCACAAGCCTGGTGTATTCATAAACCACTCGCCTGAGCCAGGGAAGTTTGCTGGGGTCTGAATTTAGAACTTGATTTAATCCTCTGCATTCAGTTTGTAGCTCATCTCTGCCCTCCTCCCTACCTTTCTTCTGGAGCCTCCCTCAGCCAGTTCCTTCTTCCCTTTCTCACTCAATCCTCCTCTCCTCCCTCCCTCATCCCTCTACCCCTCTGTCCCTCTTCCTCTCCCCTGCTTTATAATTTTGTTTTGTGGTGCTAGGGATTGAACTGAGAGCCTTCATCCTAAGCCTTTCTGTTTTATTTTTATTTTTATTTTTTTTTTTGCGGCACCGGGGATTGAACTCACAACCTCACGCCTGCCAGGGCAGGCGCTTAAGGCACTGAGCCAAACTCCCAGCCCTGGTTTTTTTTGAGGCAGGGTCGCACTGTGTAGCTCAGGCCAGCCTTGTGCTCGCGTTGTAGCCCAAGCCGGCCTCGAACTCACAACGCTCCGCCTACCTCAGCCTCCCGAGTGCTGGGATTAAAGGCGTGCACCACCACACCCGGCCTTTCTGTTTTATTTTGAGACAGAATCTCACTAAGTTGCCCAGGCTGGCCTGAAACTTGTGATCCTCCTGCCTCAGTTTCCCCCGCTGCTGTGATTACAGGCATGTGCCACCACACTGGCCAGTCATTTCTTAAGAAAGCCCCAGTCTGCCGGGGAGAGGGAGCAAGGAGACCGTCAGTTGGCTGCTCAGGGTGAGGGGTGAGGCCTCTCCCTCTCTCGCCCCTCTGTGCTTGCACCCAGGCAACCCCATGCTTTGAGCTGCTGCTGGGTCTTGGACGAGTCTCTTGCCGCCCCCTCCCTAGCCTTGCAGGTGTCTGGGTTGGTTCTTGTCCTCTGTTCATTCCTCCTCTTTCAACTGCCTTGCGTTTCCTGAGCCAGTTCTCGGAAATTTTCTTGTACCATTTATTTGCTGTTTTGTTTTTCTCATGTTCTTTCTGAAACTGATATGCAGTTAGTGGCTTGGTCCTTTTATGCTCTGGGTGATCTCTCCTGTGGCCACCTCCAGTGGAGCGACAGGGTAGAGAGGAGCCAGCTGGTATGGCCAGAGATGTGTTTGGGAGTCAAGCGAGCGGAGCCTACGGTGGCTCACAGGATGCGGCTACGCAGGTATCAAAGGAGGTGGTGGTTTCCATCTTCCTGCAGGAGAGGTCATGGGGCCGCTGTGCAGGAGGAGACCTCTCCTCCCTGTGTGAAAAATTTGAGGAGTCTGTGGGCCATCCGTGCCCACATTGCTGGAGATCGGTTGGCACATGGGTCCGTAGTGCGGGTTGTGTTGGGCTGAAGTCTTCGCAGGGCACAGACTTAACAGGAGTCAGTCAAGGGCAGCACTCTGGGAATCCCGGAATTTAGGGAGGTTGCAGAGTGGGAGCCAGTGAAGGAGGGGTGTGAGGAGGGAACAGGAGAGGGAGAAAGTCAAAGAGGTAAATTTACTTCTCCTGAACATGCTCGGGTTGGGAGCCCTGCCTTCTCATGGCTGACCAAAGTGCTGCTGGGCCTGGAGGGAAGGCCCCAGCCTTGGGGTGTCTCACCTGGGTACAGATGTGCCCAAGCAGAGTCCTGAGCTGACGAGCCCAGGAGGGGACCTTTCGAGCTCCTTCTGGGTGAACTGGCTGGCACCTTCAGTCTCCTCTGGGGGGCTCTGCTCTAGGTGGGGCTGGGGTCTGTCAGAGCCCAAGAAGAAAAGCTGGTGCTTCCAGACCACAGACCCGGAGTAGACCCCACCACAGACGGCTGTTCTGTTCCTATCCTGATAGCAGCTAGAAGAGAGTTAATAAAACTCTGGAAGAGCCTACCAAAATAGCTCAAGTGACCAGTTCTTCTTTTCTGTTCAGTGTTCTCGGCCTGGACACCAGGCCTTCCCGTGACTGGCTTGTGGTCGGCAGTCTCAGTGTTTCCCTTTTCGGTCATGCTTCCTATCCCAGCCCAGATAAGCTCTGCGGCTCAGCCATTCCTCAGCACTTGCTCAGTCAGCAACAGGGCAGTATGCACAGAGCCAGCCCAGGGACCCTCAGTTCTCCAACAGAGACTAGGGGGTGGGGAGCACGGCTAGTCGGGGAGGATAGGATGGAACCTTGGGGTTTGTACACCTATAGTCCTGGCCCTGCTTCCTCTTCCCTGGGCTGCCTGTTCCTTGCTCACCTCAAGCTGCTCATCACATGTCTGTTTTTCAGAACCACTGAGGACAGCTTAGGTTCACCTGGGTAGCCGTGTGTGCACGCCTGTCCATGCATGTGTGTGCATTTGTGCATTTGCGTGTATCCGTATGTATGAATCTTTTAGGCAAAGGGAGGCCTCAAGTGACTTCTGCCTGCAGGGCTCTGCGTGGCATTTGCTAATCTGATGAGCTGAAAGTCTACTGCTATGAAGTAGCTTTCAAACAGGAAGTGGTTTTCCAGAAATGTTCTTTCCTGACAGAATGGGGTTGTGGAAGGGAGGCTCACAGCTCCGTGGAGCAGTTGGGTCTTTGACAGGCATTTAGTTATAAAGTGCTGCTCCCTCTGTGCCTCGCTGATGGACCCCAGACCTGTCCTTGGAACAGCCCTATTTATTTTAAGAGGCTCCTGTGTCCCTGAGTTTGACATCAATTAATTGTTCACATTGATAGTGAAGAAAGAGCAGACACCAGAGCTTTGGGTGATGGCCCCACTTGGGCAGCTTCCTGTGGGTACTGGTGTGGCTTGCTTTCTCAGGGGAATGTGGTCAGACCTCAGCTTCATGTGGCTTTTGTCATCAAGTCTATTTTCCAGTACCAGTTATCAAAGCCTTCTGTTGGTTTCCATAAAGTCCACAATGTTTTCAGAGCTTGAACTTTGCTAAACCTAGCATGCTGAGAGTCCCAGGTGGATCTCTGGAGGGAAAGGCAGTTTTCCAGAACTTCTAAGCCCTTTCACACCCCCACCCTCACCCCCACATCACAGTTGTATGGAGGCATTTTAAAGAAGTTCTTATCTGGCTGGCTCTGTAGGGGAAGATGGTGCCCTAAAGCTGCCGTTTAGGAAAACAGCCTGTCTTGGCCGCAGGTGAGGCAGGCACACAGGAAGTCTCCTTTCTCTTCAAGAAAATAGAATTGTCAGGGGAAGTCCTGGCGAGCCAGGTTCCTGCCACGAGGTGAGCTGTTTTTAAGACAGAGTACTTCCTGTGAAGCAAGGAGGCACTCCCTATTTCTTCCTCCAGCCCCTGGTGACCACTGATCTTTCTGTCTCTATGTAGTTGTATATTCTGGATCTCTTACATGAGTGCAGTCATACAGTATTTGTCCTCTTGTGTCTGGTTTCTTTCACTTAGTAGCATGTTTCCAAGATTCATTCCGTTTGCAGCATATATCAGTACTTCATTCCCTCTTATGACTGAGTAGTATTCCCCTGAGCCCTCAGTTTGGAGAGTCACAGGATGGTCTTAAATGGTGCTGAGCGCTCACTCTGGGCCGGGCTTCTTTCCTTCTCATCATTTCTGCGTGGCTGGGGTCGTAGTCTTGTTACGGGACGTGTGGCTGCACCTAAGTGGGAGAGGTGGAGGCTGGGGCTGATGCTGTGGGCCTCGAGTGGGAGCTGAGCTCAGGAGCCGCGTTTGGAGTCTGTGAGGCTGCGGCTCCTTTTGGGCCTGGTGGGGGGAGCCGGCCTCAGGCTGAGAAGGGCTGTGCTGGCAGATGACCGGCAGGTGTCTCTGACTCTTCCAGATGCAGGAAAAGGCCAAGGAGATCTACATGACCTTTCTGTCCAATAAGGCCTCATCCCAAGTCAATGTGGAAGGGCAGTCGAGGCTCAATGAGAAGATCCTGGAAGAGCCACACCCTCTGATGTTCCAGAAACTCCAGGACCAGGTAACCTGATTTCCCTGCCTATACCTTGATTTGAAAACCTGTATTCATTTGAGGCCTGGAAATAGTCAATGAAACACCAACCTTAGGTGCCTGGAAACCAGCTCATCCCACTGGGCAGGTCCTGGTTGGTGAAAGAGAGGGGCCTGGAGCCGCAAGCTCAAGATGTGACCTGCGCGTCGCTCCCTCTGGCCTGTTTACTCTTGGTCAGCACCGCATGTTCCCCAGCGGTTTTCTCTGCCTTCTTGACTCTGATGGGAAGGGAGGCTGAGACTCTTTGAGGAACCCACACTGAAGAAGCAACATGTGACAGATGCCAAAGGTAGGGACTGAAAAGTCTGGAAGCAAGCACAAAGACTTCAAGTAGCCTAAGAGTGCAACTGTTTTTGTGCAAATAGCCAAACACCTCCTCTCCTGCTGGTGACCCAATACTGTAAGCCAGTTTGTAACAAGGCCCCTGAGTCATAATGACAAAGTTGTCATGTGGCAGTATATTCCACTTAAAACAGGAAAAAATAGGTTTTAAAAATGGACCTATAAGGGGTGAACTTCAGTTTTCTGGCCAGTTTTCTTATGAGGAATCCTAGTGCAATTGCCAAAGGGGGTGAGGTTTTTAGACTTGAATTTATAGGTGTGACTATTCGTATTACGCTTTTACGAAGCATCATATCCACATTTTAGACAAGGGCACGCAGACGTATTTCACACTTCTGCTGGCCCCATCCTCACTGAGGAAGCAAAGGCCTTACTTGGCAACACAGTTGGACAGCAGCTTTCTGCTAAACTCAGCTGAGCTTGGGAAGGCCCAGAATCACCTGGAGGGTGCTGGCGCCATCCTCAGGGCTAACCATTCAATCCCGTGGTTCCACATGGGCTGGGATTATATCCCTAACAGATTCCCAGCAGATGCTGAGGATGCAGGTCTGGGGCTATAGCTGAGAACCTGTGTGTTGGTTGTGTTTTTTGATCAGCTGCTGTGTTCACAGAGCCTAGAGGACATCCTAGCATCTAAGAGACCACATCTTTCTTCATGGTCAGAGGGAAAACCAATGCCCAGATAGAAAATGTAGATACATGAAGTAGTGGCAAATATTTTCCAATTGACACAGTGGCAAGTGCAAATTCTATGAGTTGTGAATCAAATTTGAGTGCTGGAGAAACTCCAGTTCAGATGGGGGGTGCTGGAGGTGGTTTTGAGCCAATGAGAAGGATGCTGTGGACATGGATTGCAGAGGAAAAGGGAATGTGTAGTGAAAAGGCAGTTATTGTGACTCTGTCCACTCGGGAATAATTGCCCCACTGCTGACCTCAGAGTCTCAGTCCCTGTCTCTGTCTCTGTGCTGAGAAGTGAACCCAGAGCCTTCAAACTGAGCTGCAGCCCCAGAGTTTTTTTTATTTTGAGACAGGGTGAATTACTGAATTGCACAGCCTGGGTTTGGACTCTTGGTCCTCCTGCTTGAGCCTCTTCAACCTCTTCAGTCTCTTAAAAGTTCCCTAGGGCGCTTTATAGTATAACCCAGGTCAAGAGCCCCCCATCCCCTGATATTTACAGTAACATTTTTTTTTTGAGTGATAAATTCGTTTTGTTTTGTTGTAGTACTGGAGATTGAATCCAGGGCCTCATGTAGACCAGGCAGTTGTTCTACCACTGAAATACACCCAGAGATGCTTCTTTTAAAAGAATTTTGAGGCCAGTCAGGGTGGTGTATGCCTGTAATGCCAGCAGTCAGGAAGCTGAGGAGGAGGATTGCCATGAATTCAAGGCAGGCCTGAACTACAACTGAGACCTTGTCTCAAAAAACAAAATTATTTAGAGACAGGGTCTCTGGGTAAATTACCCAGCCTAGCTTGAACTTGTGGTCCTCCTACTGTACCTTCTGAATAGGTGGGATTACAGGTATTTGCCACCATGCCTGCCTGAAAATATTTTTAAAATAACTTTTGTGTACCCAAATACAAAGGTCATACATCCTCAACAAAGAAATGTGAAAACTAAAACACACTGAGAGGAAAAACCCTCGTGTTTCTATACCCGGAGATAACTACAACGTTACATATGATCTCTAGATTTTCTTTTATTTTCTTTCGATGAGCAATGCACACATGTATAACAAATGTGGACTGCTGCAGCCCAGTGATGATCATATCATCGTCTTGTAGCACAGGAAACCCACAGCTTATGTGGCCCTGTGGGTCCCCACGTTGTTGGAAGGCAGTATTGACTTTGAGACCATCATCAGGTCCCCCAAGGATACCAAAATCCATGTGCTGCAGTCCCTTATACCAAATGATGTCGTATTTACATGTAATGTAGACACATCCTCCCATATGCATTAAATTGTCCTCAGATCACATATAATGCAAAGTAAATGCTGTATAAATCATACTGTTGTATTTTTAAGAGACTAATGACAGGAAAGAAAAGTCTTACGGGTTCAATACATGTGCAATTTTTATTTTTCGGGCTATTTTCAATCCACGTTTGGCTGAATTCATGGAAGTGGGGGCCGTGGATGCAGAGGCCGCCTGTGTTTGGAGTGTGAGCTGATTGCACAGAGTCCCAGGGAGGGGCCCCTGGGCTCTGTTTTATTTTGGAAAACTCTGCCTGCAGGGCTTGGCTGGTAACTGTCAAAGTGTGTAACTGTGCTGTCTAATGTTCTTTGTTCCCAAAAGACAACCGGTGAGGGCCCTGTTTTCCTAAGTGAAGGAGATGAAAGCTGAGGGAACAGTGACTGGAACCACAGGACTTCACCTAACTTTAAAAAAAGCCTCCTTCGCAGCTCCAGCTCTGCTGAGCACCCGTTTGGCCTGATGGTGGAGTGGCCCAAGCAGGCCGCTTTCTATTTTTTTTTTTTGCAGCACTGGGGATTGAACTCATAACTGTGCGCCTGCCAGGGCAGGTGCTTAAGGCACTGAGCCAAACTCCCGGCCCTGGTTTTTTGAGGCAGGGTCGCACTATGTAGCTCAGGCCGGCCTTGCGCTCATGTTGTAGCCCAAGCCGGCCTCGAACTCACAACATTCCTCCTACCTCAGCCTCCCGAGTGCTGGGATTAAAGGCGTGTGCCACCACGCCCGGCTAAGCAGGCTGCTTTCTGTGTGCACATTTAGTGCTCCTGGTCAGGAGAGCTTCAGGGAGCCCCAGCTCTCAGCACAGTGCAGCAGGCAGCATTGACTTGAGGGGCACAGCTGGAACCTGAGGGAAGGGAAAATCCTGCCTGAGCCTCAGATGAGATAACCTGACATCCATGGGTCCTGTTTAAAGGACAGCTTCATGGGTTTCCATTCAGGTCTGGTGAACTTTTGGTTTTCACACAGTTCTAACAGGCTCTAGTTCCGTTGAGAGCAGATTTGAATTACCGGTAGAAGTGATGGAGTGATGGGTAGCAAGAAGTGATAACTAAAAGTCAGGGAGGAGACGGAAAATGATAGTAAACATAAAACCACAGCATAGTGATCTGGAGCCAGTGTGTGCCGCACACTACACTGGGTGCATCCCTCTGCTGCAGAGTGATGATGTGACCCACAAGCCTAATACCCCAAACCAACAAAAAAATTTACATTGTCGTCAGTGTATTATGTGGAGAATGTGCTGTACATTCTAATAAGCATTTCATCAAAGGCAACATCTGTTACCTGGAAAATTCATGTAAGAGGAGAAATCCTGTCGGTTGTAGTGGCACATGCCTATAATTCCGGTACTCAGGAGGCTGAGGAAGGAAGGATTGTTATGAATTTGAGGCCAGCCTGAGCTACATAGTGAGTTCAAGGTCAGCCTGAAGTGCATAACAAAAAAAAAAAAAAAAGTAGAGATCCTGCACATCAGAAATGATGTGCACAGCAAAGAAATCAGCTCTGATCCATTCTTGAGGACAAAGATACTAAGAAGGAAGTGCAGCAGCTAAGAGATGGGCCATGGGTTCCTGGGAAGGGCTGCTGTGCACTGCCTGGTCAAGGAGGCTCCCTAGTGAGGGCACTGAGGCCTGAAGAACAGGGGACTGGATAAGAAGACCTGAGGAGCAGGACCTTCCAGGAAAGATCAAGACTCCCAGGCAAGAATCAGCAGGGAGTACTGGGAAGGTCAGTGTGCTGAGTGTCTTTGTTTCTTTTTCTGGTTACTGAGATGAAATTTCTGACACCCAGAGTTAAAAGAAAAAAGGTTTATTTTGGCTCCCAATTTGTAGAGGTTTCAGTCCATAATTGGCCAACTCCAAGGGAAGGTGGCATGGCAGAGGGCATCACAGAGGAGAAACAGTTTATGGTGGGCAGAAGGCAGCAAAGCAGCAAGTGACAAGCAAAAGCAACAGCCCTCTTTCTGTCCCTCATATTCTATCCTGGTTACTCACCCTTAGGGCAGGCAGCATTCACACCCAGGGCCTTCCCATTATCTACACCCAGAACCATGCCAAACCAATCAGTGGACTAATTTAATAATCACACACCAGTATCACATACTTAATCCCAGCATCACACACCCTAGATCCAGCCACCTCTGAAAAGTCTTCCCTATGACTGCATGAGGCTTTCGGGGCACATCTATACATAAACCATAACACTGAGCTTAGCAAGCCATATCACTGGAAGTTGAATTGAAAGAGACTGAGTGGGGTAGGCCCTGGGGCTGTGGTACCAGTTTAACTTCAGGGATTTTTTATTTTAAAGAGGATAAAATAAAGGAAAATAAAACAGAATAAAACCAATCAAAATAAACCAGTATATGTGATACAGGACTTCAAGACCTTATGCAACCAACAATAGTTACTGTGATGCTTTTTGTTGTCTTCAGAATAGCCACAGATACCTTCAGACATAGTAAAAATCGAATGGAACAGAATAGAATAGAAACAATAAAAACAAAACAATGAATGCAATAAAGTACTTCAAAACAAGCCAATAGTAAATCCAAAATGGCTACTATAATATGTCTTGCAGTCTTTCAAATAGCTGCTCATGCCATCAGATTTAAATTAAACAGAATGAAAGAGGATTAAACCTAACCCAACAAAGCAATGAAAATGATATGGTTTCCCAGTGGGGATCGCTTCCTGGTGAGATCTGGTTCTCTCCCTCTGCAGTCCATGAATGGTGCTGACTCACAGAAAGAGGCTTGGGTGTGGCTGTCCCCACTCCAGCAGCAGCCCACGCATGGCGCTGGTTTCCAGGCAGGGATCACCTCCCAGGTGAGGTTGAAGGGGAGGCCTGGTTCGCTTCCTCCAGTCTGCAACTGGTGCTCAGCTTCAGGGATTTTGAACAGTGGCTATTATAGGGTGGGCCAGTTGGACTAAGAAAGTTTGATCCTCTTGAGAGCTGAACCTCTTGGCTCTGATGTCCAGCTCTGGGTGTCCTGTGCCCCACCATCTGGACGAGAGTACAGATGACTCAGTGCAGAACCATTTCTGTTGCTGAAAAGTCACCTGTGAGCTCAGAGGTCCTGACCATGGCTCATCATTTGTGCTCAGAGGGCCAGAGCCCCAGCCCTATGCCTCCCTCCCCTCACCCCCTGCCCATCACTTCCTAGATACTGGGCTCAGATTCACTTGTGTTAGGTTGTCACTCAACACCAGGAGAGGGCAGTGGGGACTCATAGTCTAGACCTGCCTCCATCTGACCCTGGGCAGTATCTGGTTCTTTGTGTGGCTTCTGTGTCCCCATCCACAATCTAGGGCTCTTTCTAGAGTGCTGATCCCACTCCAGCACATCATCTGTCTCTGGCAGGTCTGACTACCGGCCAGGGTGCTCTCTAGGGCAATGGCCCCTTACTCTTGTGCATCAGGGCAAGGGCTGACCTGAACTATATTGTCTTCTCACCTGCTGTTTGCCAGCTGCCTTCAGACCTGTGCACACTGCATTCCTGTTTGAGAAGAAGGAGAGTGGTCTGTATCTCAGGGGGTGGGTACCTGTACCCTGTCTCCGCATCATTTATGTAGCCTCTGTGATGCCTGGCTGATTGTCTCAAGGGCTGCAGAGAGAGGGGCATCTTCTTCCTTCCCATTTCCTGCTTGTTCATATGGGCAGGAAATTGTGTCTGTAATCTAGGTGTGCAGGAGAAAGGACACATTCTAAACTGCAACTAAGAGATAGCAGTGCTTGCTGCCTGACTGACTCTCTGCAATTTTATTGCAAAAACCAAACCAAATGCATGAAGCAAATATAAAATTCCACTAACAAAACTTCCTCTGCACTGAAGGATATTTTTTTCTCTCTCTCCTTGTGCATGTTGAAATAACCAGGTGGGCTGTCTTGAAAAGAAAGGAGATACGTGTTTTGTTTAGATCTTCTAATGTATTTGTCTTCTGAGAGGTGTTAAAATATTTATTAGGCTTGAAATGCAATGAATTGAGGCCGTGATGAAATGTTAGGC
>RJWM01038547.1:0-16676 GCA_004363535.1 Dasyprocta punctata | reverse complement strand
TTAAGGGCAGTACCATAATATACTTGACTGAATGAAAGTGGTTACCATAATATACTTGACTGAATGAAAGTGGTTAAGGGCATTACCATAATATAGGAGTTGTTCTGGAGAGAGACCTGACCGAATGAGCACAGGTCAGCCCAAGGCATAGGCAAGTGCTCTGACATTGTCAGGGTCAATTGAATTCACCAGAGACAGCTGAACAACAACTTGGTCAGTCTTCCAATTAATCATGAAATATCTACAAGTTTGTTATTTTGCCCAGACAGGCCCACTTATTGTTTCTCTCTACAACGTCTTGAAAGCTTTCTTTTCTTTTCTTCCTCCTTCTCTCCCCTGCAGGGAACAGTTTGTTGCCTTTCTGGCTGTGGGGGAATGGAAGATGACTGTTTTTTTTCTTTCTGGCTCAGCATGCTTTGCTGTACCAGTCTTTGTTGTGTATTTTGCTGCCTGTTTTGGAAATTGGCCTTGCCTCTGCATATTCTTGTTCATAAATGGCTTTCTCTCAATTTGTGTTTTGGTCCAGGGTATTGCCACATTGCCTCGCCATATGGCCAGCCACCATCTTATCTTGTTGAGTGACTAGTGCTTGACTGTTGCCTGAGTTGGTGTCACCGAAAGCCACCACCTTTTTTTTCCTAACTCTTTTGTTCTTCATAGTAACTGGCCTTAAGAGCTAAGCTTGTAGTTTTAAAGAGCACATGGGCTTGTGGAAAGCAAGAGGAAGGAACCATTTTCTTCCCACATGAAAGGAAACAAATTGTGTGGTATCACTTTAAGAAAGCTTTGCAAGCAGGAAGCCCTTGGTGGGGAAGGACTGCAAAGGGACAACAAAGGGCACCAGGCACCAAAGGACCTTGGCCACCGCTGCAGGTAAATGCAATTGCACAGGGAGGTAACCAAGGGTGCTTGCACAATTCCCTGTAGGCAATGCCAGAGGCCTGTCGTGGCAGGGTGTGACTATCCCAAGGTGGGAAAAGAGGGGCTTTAGGACCAGCATGTGGGAGGGCCGAACCACCCTGCCTTGGTCCATAGGAGCTCATGACCTTCTTGCCCTGTTCCCCTCCTCACCATGTGCTGGATAAGCTGAAGGGCACTGGGTGAGCCAAAATCACCCTGCTGGCACCAGCACCGCCCACCCCAAGCAGAATGGCTGGGCAGCAGGAACAGGGCCCCAGAGGCACATAGCACCTACTGGACAGGGGAGCACGTGGGGCCTGAACATCCCCACCCCCAACCCCTGCACCCCACCGTGGCATGTTGTACAGCCCACTGGCCCGAGAGCCCTTGCCACATGACCTTCTTGGGCCCACTAGACGCAAAAGGCACTGGAGCATTACAAGCACTTACAGTTTATAAGCACTGCTCTCTCTCCCAGTCCAAGAGCCTGCCTGAGGTCATTGCCTCCTGGCTTTTGTGCCTTCCTATTTAAATACGGGTTGTTAAAGATTTTTGTGCTTCAAGTTTCTATCATCTGATTTTGTAAACCTGCAATGTTGCTGTTGTGTATTTACTCTAGTCGTTTGTTTGTCTCTTTTGCTTGTTGTCTTTGTTTTATATGTCTTTTTTTCTGTTTTTTCTTTGCTTAAATAAAAAAAAAAGATTTTTGTGCTTGATGCCTGAGGAAAACAGCATGTAACATCTAAAAGCTAACTGGAGTGACCATGAATGTACAAAAGCAGAGCCATCCCCATTCTTAATCCATTTTATGTCAGAATAAATACAAGAGATTTTTCCCATACAGTTAGTTTCACTCTGGGTAAATAGAGTCCTCAAGGAACTCAAAATACCAGCTTAGACGTCAAGAGGCTAAGGACACAAGCTGGGCCATCAAGGGGTTCGAGTAGGTGGTTAAAAGAACTTCGCTTGGGAAAGTTTTGCCAGTACCTGATGGGAGTTAAAGGACTAGGCGAGGCCAAGAAATGGCTCAGCCCCCTTGTTCCCAAGGACTTAATAGGTCCCAATATGGAGGTAAAGGCTTTCTTCTGTGGTTAAATGATTCTGGCATCGCTCTGACGGTGATGTCTGTCCAGTCCCTGTGAGTGTCCACAGAAGACATCTTGTGGACTCTGACTCTTCTCCTTCTGCAGGGGATGCCACCTTAAGGAGCCCGAACCGAGATGTCTCCCTTCACTTTATAGGCCCTGTCTTAGTTACTTTTGTCTCATTGCTGAGACACAATACCCAACACTCAAAGAAGTTAAAGGAGGAAAGGTTGATTTAGCTTACAGTCCGTGAAAGTTTCAGTCCATAGTTGACTGGCTCCAAGACAGAGTGACACATGGCCTCTTTCTGTCCCTCATGTTGTGTGCAGGCTACCTACCCTAGGGCGGGTGTAGCCCGCACAGCCTTAATCCCAGTACTGGGCCATGAATCAATCACAAACTCTAGATTGAGACACCTCTGCAAAACCTGGTCCCCCCATGACTACTTGAGGCTTTGGGGGGGACATCTAGACACAAAACATAACGGGCCCCAAGCCAAACCAATGGGAAACCTCTTGGAAGGTGCTACCACACAGATTTCACTGACTTCACCACTAGACCATTTCCTTGGTGAATGAGAAAGTTTCGACCTTGACCATATAAAATGGAAACAGCTTCTCTGCTATTGCAATAGAGCCTGCTTTCAATGTGAAATGGAAGGTGGCAAAAGATCTATACAGGTTGGTACTTTAAACTATGACACTATTCTTCAGTTTCAGTGTTTCTGCTCAAAACACAAAGGGTAGAATGAAACAGTTTGCGTTCAGGTTTTCTGACTCTTTATCAAAAGGAATGCTGAAGAACTATAGTACTTAGTGCATACCCCAAGGGAAATAAAGATATCCTGGAGAACCCTCTTCTGATGCAACAGCAAACAAAAGCACTGAAATATCACCCAGGATTGGGAGGCAGATTTATTTAACATCTGTGATCACTGACTTCTAAAAACTCTCAGGCTTCAAAGGCCCAGGGAGGGAGGTCTCAGGGCTGTGTGATTCTTTCTGATGTGCCTGATGATACTGAGGGTTGTGTGATTCTTTCTGATGTGCCTGATGATACTGAGAGCTGTCTCCCACCTCTGCCTTACCCCCAGGCCAATAAATCAGGCCCATCTCCTCCCCTAGCTACTCTTACCATCATCAGAGCAAAAAGGTACATTAAAAAGTCTGTTAATTATGATAAAATGAGCAGAGTCATACAGGGCACAGAGGAAAATCTAACTGTCTTACATAACCAATTAACAGAGGCCCTTTCACAAATATACTAATGTAAATCCATCTTCCAGGGAAGGAAAAACACTAGTGGGACATCTTTGCATCTGTCAGTCAGTCCCAGATATCCAGCACAGACTACAAAAGATTCAGATGGACCCACAGATACCTTTGGCCCAATAGATGGACACAGCCTTCTCTGTGTTCAACTGGGGCCCAGAGGAGAGACAAAAGAGAAAGATTAAGGTCATAGTGGCAGCAATTGGTAACACTTTGAACCCATCTAGATCATCTAAGGAAAACCCAGGGACAACTGGGAAAATGGTTCCTGTTTCAAGTGCAAAGGAACTGGACACTGGGCACAAAATTGCACCAAGCCTCCCTCTGGGACCTGCTCCTTATGTAAAGCAGCCAATGTGCCTGACTCGTGGCACTGGGACTGTGGCTGTCTCTGCTCCCAGGGAGGGGGTCGGCCAGCCAAAATCCTCATTTACTAAAAAGGTCCAGGGGAAACTGCAATCCCCCTGGCCACAGACATCACCATCTTCTCTGAAGGATCCCAGGTAAACCTGAATGTCATGGGTGAGCCAATTTAATTACTACATTCTGTTTTGGTTTCCTTCTCTAGAAACCCCTCCCCTGGATCTGTAACCACAGTAGGAGGCAAGGGAGCCCCAATCAGAGATTCTTTATTTCTCCTGTGCCAAAAAGTTAGCCACTCTTGTAAATGAGTAATCTTCCAGGCCTGTGCTAGCAGGCAAGGACATCAGTGACCTGCCCCTCCAAGATCTTGAAGAGATGTGGCTCACTGGTGGAAATAGCTTTGCCTGAGAAAGACATCAAAAGGCAGACCATACAAGTTGTTGGCTTGCAACAGGTCATTAAAGCTAAACCTCTTCCCCAAGAAACAGCAATCTAGAGAGAATGAGGCTTCCTGACTAATAAAAAATCATTCTAAATTCTACATTCATTCTAAATTTGACATTTGAAATTCAACAACTACTAGAAGCAGTCCATTTTCCCAAACAGGTCACAGTCATGCCCTGTAAAGGGCATCAGAGAGACACGTCTGAAATCTTGGGAAATCAAAAGGCTAATAGGGAAACAAAAAGAGCAGCCCAACAGCCCCTTAAGACTCTAGTCTTATTCCTGTTCCTGAAGAACCATTCTGATCCTTCCTCAGGGGACACAGTGGAAGGTTATAAAAGCAATTCATGATTCTTTCCATATGGAAAGAGATTTCTACTTTGGAAGTGGACACTCGAGTTTTCATAGGACTAGGACTAGGACCAACTACCTGACGGGTCTGCAAATCTTGCCCACTCTGTGCCTACAACAACCCAGGCAAGCCCAAACCATTTCCTTCATTAGAACCTGTATGGAGGAGAGGGATGTACTCTGGGAGGAATGACAATTAGATTTTATACATATGCCGCCACGTAAAGGATTTAAAAAGATGTTGGTCCCAATTGACACCTTTACCGGCTGGATTACATCCTTCCCTACCCATGCAGAAAAGGCTACTGAGGTAGTCAAGGTACTTCTTTTAAAAATCGTCCCAGGTTTGGACTACCCCTTTTTCTCCAAAGTGAAAATGAACCTTCTTTAAGCTCCCAAACAATTCAGGGATCGGCAAAGTCTTTAGGAATGAAATGCCACCTCCTGTCCACTTGACAGACTCAATATTCTGGAAAGGCACCAAGAGTCAATTAGACCCTAAAGTGAGCTCTGTAGAACTTTGCCAAGTGACATCTGGGTCCTTGCTCTAATTGCTACCAATACCACTTATGAGCGCTCATGACATGCTCCAAACTAAACTAAGTTTGAGCCCATTTCAGATGCTATACAGAAGGCCATGTGTATCCTCTGATAGGATAGTAAACCCAGAGATTATGACACTGTTACAGTACTTCATCAATCTGGGCCGAATACAACAGGTTACCCAAATATACAGGAAGAGATTGTTCAATGAAGCAGCCAGCGCTGCAGGTCCTAGAGGTTGCATGCAGACCCAGCCAGGAGCAAGGCTCCAGCTTTATAGGCCTAGGAATCACCCAGGCTTGCTTGGCACTCCAGAGGTGCTGAACTCCTTGCAGCCAGACTCAGGGTCCAGGTGACACCACACTCCAGGGTACACTCCGCCTAGCTGCCTGGGACCAGGAGGCCTGGGTTCCCACCCAGTAAAGTGTAAGCTCTGCCAGCACACTCCAGGAGTGCACCCTAACTAGCTGCACAAAGGATCCAGCTCTACCTGGTCCCGTGACTCAGCTCAACCCACCGGGGGAACTCCCAGCCAGCCTCACAGGACACAGAGGTACTGAGCCCAACTCAGTCTGGGACCCCGGAGCTGCTCATCAGGGACTGGCCAGCATAGCTGCAGGGCCTTGGAGAGCTTGGGCTCTGCCCGCCAGAGCCCAGGGTGCGCACGAGCTCCATTGTTCAGTGAAGTGGCCAGTGCCGTAGGTCCTAGAGATTGCGGCCATGCCCAGCCAGGAGCAAGGCCCTGGCACTGTAGGCCTGGGACATGCTGAGGTTTGCCTGGCACTCCAGAGGCACTGAACTCCTTGCAGCCAGACTCAGGGTCTGGGTGGCACCACTCTCCGGGATATGCTCCAACTAGCTGCCTGGGACCGGGAGGCCTTGGCCCCCACCCAGTAAGGCGTAAGCTCCACCAGCACACTCTGGGAGTGCACCCTCACTAGCTGCACAGAGGATCCAGCACTACACAGTCCAGCGACTCAGCGCAACCCACCAGGGGAACGCCCGGTCAGCCTTGCAGGACACAGAGCCACACAGGTCCCAGAAGAAAATGACAAAACGAAAGACCAAGAGGCAGTCTCAATCCACCGGCTCACTGAGAACAAACCCAAGAGACACTGAAATGGAAGTCAGTGGGAGTCACACAACTGAACTTTATGAAATGATAGCAGATGCAGTAAGGAAACAGCTTAATGAAGCTATAGAGAAACTCAAATCAGAAATAATCTCTGAACTAAAAAGTGAAATGACAATCATTATTAAAGAAAGGTTGTGTGTATCTAAAGAAGAGCAAGATAAAAAATAGAAGAACTTAAGAAAATGATGGAAACTTTGAATGAACAATATAAGACACAAACAGAATGCATGGAACAGATGCAAAGGGAAATGCAGGAAATGAAACATTCCATGGAAAGTTTGAAAAACTGCATGAATGAAGCTGAAGATAGAATCTCAGATCTTGAAGACAGCATGGGAGATCACGGCCATGAAAGTAAAGATCTCTTAAAAATAGTAAGGAACCAAGAAACAACAATTCAACAGCTGCAAGACCATGCCAAGAGAAATAACATAAGATTAATAGGCATAAATGAAAAGGCAGGGGTCAATACTAATGACCTGTGAAGACTATTCACAGAAATAATAGCAGAAAACTTTCCAAACATGGGAAGAGAATCTGAAATACAGGTAACTGAGGCATACAGAACCCCAGTTAACCATAACCAAAATAAATCTTCAGCCAGACATATCATAATAAGGGTATCAGAAATACAGCACAAGAACAATATACTAAAAGCTGTCAGAGAAAAGAAACAGATCACCTGTGAAGGAAAGCCTATCAGAATCACAGCAGACTTCTCAACACAAACCTTTAAGTTAAGAAGACCTTGGAGTGAAGTATTTCAAATCCTGAAAGAAAACAGCTTTCAACCCAGATTGATGTACCCTGAAAAACTATCCTTAAAAATTGATGGACAAATAAGATACTTTCATGACAAAGAATAACTGAAGAAATTTATGGCCACCAAACCAACACTACAAAGAGTACTGAAAGACACTCTAGAAACAGGCAAAGATAGCTACAATCTTAAGAACAACAACAAAAGGAAACCACTAAGCAGGGCAAATAATTAAACAGAAAATGTAGAAAACCAACAACAGAAAGATATCATGACAGGGATGAGCCAGTACATGTCAGTTATATCAATCAATGTAAATGGTCTGAACTCACCAATAAAAAGAAACAGACCAGCAGAGTGGGTTAAGAAGCAAAACCCAACAATATACTGTTTACAAGAAACACATTTCACTCAAAAGGAAATTCACAGACTAAAATTCAAAGGCTGGAAAGCAATACTCCATGCAACAGGAATCCAGAAAAAACAGGGGTAGCTATTATGTTTGCAGACAATATGAACTTCAAACCAAAAATGATCAAAAGAGATAAAGAAGGTCACGACATACTTGTTAGGGGAAAACTTCAAGAGGAATAGATTACAATCATATATAATATATATATATATATATATATATATATATATATATATATACCAAATATGGGAGCAACCAACTCTGTAAGACAATTCTTAATAGACATAAAAAACCAAATTAACAATAACACACTTATAACAGGGGACATTAACACCTCACTGTCACAGAGAGACAGATCAACCAAAGAATCAACAAAAAAATAACAAAACTGAGTCAAACTTGTGAACAAATGGAACTAGTAGATGTGTACCGAGTATTCCACTCATCAACATCAGAATACACACTCTTCTCAGCTGCACATGGGTCATTCTCTAAAATAGATCATATACTGGTCCACAAAACATGCTTAAGTAAATGCAAAGGAACTGAAATAATTCCAAACATATTATCTGACCATAGCGTAGTAAAATTGGAAATGAATGAAAAAAAAAACCTACAATAACTGCATAAACACATGGAAATTAAATAATACTCTCCTAAATAACCAATGGATCACAGAAGAAGTTAAAGGAGAAATTAAACAATATCTACAACTGAACAAAAATGCAAATACAAATTAGGAACCTGTGGGATACAATGAAAGCAGTCCTCAGAGGGAAATTTATAGCACTAAACTCTCACATCAGAAAAATGGAAAGAACACACATGAACAACATAATGCTGCACCTCAAACTTCTAGAAAAAGAAGAGCAAGTCAAGTCCAAAGCCCAAAGAAGGGAGGAAATTGTTAAGATTAGAGCAGAAATTAATGCAATTGAAACTAAGGAAACAACACAAAGAATCAATGAATCGAAGAGTGGGTTCTTTGAAAGAGTAAATAAAATTCATAAAGCCCTAGCCAACCTTATCAAAAAGAGGAAAGAAAAAGTAAGATCCATGCAATAAGAAATGAAAAGGGTAAAATCACTACTGACCCTATGGAAATACAGAAGATCATCAACACCTACTTCGAAAACCTTACTCACATAGCTTTGATAACACAGAGGAAATGGACAGATTCCTGGAAACCTATCAATTACCAAAGCTGAATGAAGAAGATATAAAGCTGCTGAATGACCCAATTTCAGCTAATGAAATTGAAAATGTAATTAGGACCCTACCAACGAAGAAAAGCCCAGGTCTTGATGGATTCATCACTGAATTCTACAAGAAATTTAGCGAAGACTTAATGCCAACACTCCTCAAATTCTTCAGTGAAATTGAAAAGGAAGTAAGTCTCCCTAACTCATTCCTGGAAACAAGTATTACCTTAATACAAAAACCAGAGAAAGACCCAACCAAAAAAGAAAATTACAGGCCAATCTCCCTCATGAACATAGATGCAAAAATCCTCAATAAAATACTGGCACATAGAATACAGCAAGTTATCAGAAAGACTATACACCATGATTAAGTGGGATTCATCCCAGCAATGCAGGGATGGTTCGACATATGCAAATCAATACATGGAATATACCATATCAACAGGGCCAAGGACAAGAACCACATGATCATCTCAATAGATGCAGAAAAAGCTTTTGACAAAATCCAACACCCATTCATGTTAAAAAAAAAAGCCCTACAGAAAATCGGAATAGATGGTCTCTACCTCAACCTGATAAAAGCCATATATCATAAACCAACAGCCTACATCCTACTAAATGGAGAAAAACTGAAAACTTTCAACCTAAAATCAGGAACAAGACAAGGATGTCCACCATCACCACTCCTATTCAATATAGTTCTGGAAATATTAGCCAGAGCAATTAGACTAGAGAAAGAAATAAAGGGAATAAGGGTAGGAAAGGAAGAAGTGAAATTATCATTATTTGCAGACGATGTGATACTCCGCATAGAAGAGCCCCAAAAATCCATTAGAAGACTTTTAGAAGTAATAACCAAATTCAGTAATGTAGCTGGATACAAGGTCAACACTGAAAAATGAATAGCATTCCTGTACACAAACAACAAAGTCACTGAGAGAGAAATAAGGGAAATCACACCCTTCACTATAACATCCAAAAAAATGAAATACTTAGGAATCAATCTAACAAAGGAAGTAAAAGATCTATACAGTGAAAATTACATTACTCTGAAGAAGGAAATCGAAGATTTCAGAAAATGGAAATATATTCCCTGTTCATGGATAGGAAGAACAAACATCGTGAAAATGGCCATTCTCCCAAAATTGTTATACAGATTTAATGCAATCCCAATCAAAATATCACTTGCCTACCTCACAGAGCTAGAGAAAGCATTCCTGAAATTCATCTGGAAGCAGAAGAGACCTAGAATAGCTAAGGCAATTCTGGGCCACAAAGGGAAGGCAGGAGGCATCACAATCCCCGACTTGAAACTATACTACAAAGCTACTGTGATAAAATCAGCATGGTAGTGGAATCAAAACAGACCTGAAGATCAATGGAATAGATTAGAAGATACAGACGCAACTACAAAAACACTCAGCCACCTCATCTTTCACAAAGGGGCCAAACATGTACATTGGAATAAAGATAGCCTCTTTAAGAAATGGTGCTGGAAAAACCAGCTTTGTATATGTCATAAACTAAAACTAGATCCATGCCTATCACCATGCACTAAAATAAAGTCAAAATGGATCAAAGATCTGAATATTAAAACAGAGACACTAAACTTGCTAGAAGACAGAGTAGGTAAAAATCTTGATGACATAGGAGCAGGCAGAGAGTTCGTGAACAAAAATCAAATTGCCCGGGAAACACTTCCCATAATCAGCAACTGGGATCTCATCTTACCAAAAAGTTTTTGCATGTCAAAGGAAATCTCCAACAGAGTGAAAACAAAACCCATGAATTGGGAAAATATCTTAGCCAATTGTACATCAGACAAAGGACTTCTATCTAAAATGTATAAAGAATTAAAAGAAATCAGGCCCCTAAAGTTCAAGGACCCAATCCAAAAATGGGCATCTGTGATGAATACACACTTCTCAGACAAAGAAATACAAATGGCAAATAAATATATGAAAAAATGTTCAACATCGATGGTCATTTGGGAAATGCAAATTAAAACAACACTGAGATTCCATCTCACTCCAGAAAGAATGGCCAAGATTAAAAAAAATCAACCAACAACAAATGCTGGATGTGCTGTTGGGAAAAAGGAACTCTTCTCCACTGTTGGTGGGAGTGTAGACTGGTGCAACCACTGTGGAAGTCGGTGTGGAGATTCCTCAAGAAGCTAGGATTTGAGATCCCATTCAACCTGGCTATCCCACTTCTGGGCATTTTCCCAGAAGAATTGAAAACATCATACCATAGTGATATCTGTGCACCCATGTTTATAGCAACCCAATTTGTAATAGCCAGATCTTGGAAACAACCCAAGTGCCCATCAATCAAAGAATGGATCAAAAAGATGTGGTATTTTTATACAATGGAGTACTATTCAGCTATAAAGAAAAATTGCATTGAGACTTTTATAAGTAAATGGTCATGTCTTGAGACCATACTCATGAGTGAGATAAATCAAACCCACATGTTTAAATACCATATTGTCTCCCTAGTGTAAGAAACGGAAAAAGTATATATGATCCAAAATCTATAATAAATACTATGTAAGGGTATAAAACAGCTCAAAGAGCAAAATTAATTGGGAAGAGAAAAGGGGGAAAGAGTAAAGGGAAAAAGAAAAGGTATAAATCTGTATATATGTATATGTAAGATAGCTAAAACGAACATACTGCTGAATGTATTAGTTACTTAGAGAGAACAATTGATATTCATATGGTTAGATCAATTTTACGTCTATATCTGTTAATGTAAACAACCGTTTTGAAGATAACGATAAGCAACATTGCAACCATTGTCAAGTTTCTATCATCCTGTTTTGTAAACCTGTAATGTTACTGTTGTGCATTTACTCTAGTCGTCTGTTTGTCTCTTTTGCTTTTTGTCTTTCTTATATGTGTCTTTTTTCTTTCTCTTAAATAAAAAAAAATAAAAAATAGAAAAAAACAAATACACAGGAAGTGAGTTCGACCAGTTCCTGGCCCTGGAGGACAACCTAGTGCCCGTGCTGGAGACCTAGTGCTTGTGAAAACTTGGAGAGAGAGAGAGAGAGTACCTGCTCACCAACTGAAGCCAGAATGGAAGGGTCGCTCTTCAGTGATCCTTGCCACACCCACTGCAGTAAACTTGGCAGACACAGATAATTGTATTTATCTTTCTAGATTAAAGCTAGTTCCACCTGCACTGTCTGAAAAACAAGATCAACTGAAAGGAAAAAGCCAGTCCTGTGAGCCTCTGGAAGACTTGAGATTTCTCTTCTAAAAGCAAGACACCAGTGCTGCTAAAAAAGATCTTGCTAAGGCAATGGCTTTCAGATTCTTGATAATTTATCTGACATACTTGTCTAAGATACATTCTTCTCCACAGGAAGCATGGAAATATAACTTTTTCCTCACATTTGGGCTAATAGTAAAGTTTCTTTCTCCTATCAAACAGGCAGCTTGTTGGTTATTAACTCTTTTCTCACTACTTTCTGACAGGTGTTTCTTGAACCCAGACAGCAGGTAGGTGGAGGGTACATAATCACTAGTAGTTAGGATCTACAGCCCCTTCTAGTTTGAAGAAGCTATAGAAAACAGAGACCATCACTCCTTCGACATTCCATAAAGAATTACAGGATTTATGTCCCGTAGAGGGAAATGAAATAGGAGGTAGGGCATGGGGAAGCTGGCTGGGGAAATAAGCAGCACCTGTTAATTACAAGATCTCAGGAGAGTGCCACATAATTGCCAAGAATCCTTATGTAGAACTTCTCGTGGGTTCCCATGAGATGTGGATGGCATAAAGGA
Organism: Dasyprocta punctata; assembly: GCA_004363535.1. Classification (NCBI taxonomy): domain Eukaryota; kingdom Metazoa; phylum Chordata; class Mammalia; order Rodentia; family Dasyproctidae; genus Dasyprocta; species Dasyprocta punctata. The sequence continues at coordinate 4,416 of RJWM01038547.1, read as the reverse complement.
GATGGGATGCCGTGGGGAACCTGCAACCATGACTCTTCATGGCAGCCCGCACTGTGTCCCAGACCAGAGTGGACTTTTAGTTTTGCTATTTTTCCCTTTTCCTCTTTTGTTAGGCCCAAATTTGCTCTGCAGAACCAGCTTCTCCCTTACCCCTTAACCCCTCACTTTTCGAATATACTTTTGCCACCATTGTTTGGCTTGTCTCATTCAGTTACTTCCTTGAATTTGTGTGAAGGACCAGGAATAGATTTAATTGGTGAGCCATTTCTAAATGGACTACCCAATAAAGTTGCTGTTTTTACGTGTAAATGATAGTAATTGGTGAGTCACATGTTTGCATTGTCTGATCCTACTGCTGCCAGACAGAGTCCTTCCCATCCAGGAGATACGGAAGCAGAGAAGAATGTCAGTTAGACAAACAGCAAAGAGATTTCCCACCAGTAATGGACTCAGTTAGTGCGACTACCTTCTGGATTGAAAAATCTTCTCTCTACTGACGATGTGTCATTATTCCATCAGAAGGAAGTCTCAGTCGTAGGGGTCCTCAGTGCAGTGTCATCACATTTCTGTATGCAAGGTTGGTCGGCTTATGTCCTCAAATTCAGGGGTCCACTTACCATATAACTTCTCGGGACTGTTTTAAGGCAGATTCACAACATTTGATCCCTGTGACATTCAAGGAAGCACTGATGGCTGTTCAGATCCCCTACCACTGAAATGGGGGTCCAGCACCTTATTCAGCTTCCTTTTTGAGTGCTGGGCATGGTGCTAATCACTGTGACTGATGATTTTTCTCATTGGATTGGCTGGGAAAGGGAAGGAGTCAACACCCAGCGTCATCCTCTGGGGAGTGGGTCCTGCTGCTTCCCTGGTATGACTAGGAGGTCGACCTGTCTTGTAAAAAAGCTAGTATGTCCATCTTGGAGTTAATAAACACAGTCCCAATAAGTAAGAATGCAGGAAGGGCTCAAGAAGCTTTCTTATCAAATGGAAATGATTAAAAGTTTTTAATAAAACAACAACATAGTCTACTAGTACCAGAAGCATCTGTGATTTACATGTAAGTGTGGCAACAGCCTCTGTAGGAAAATGTAACTTTTTATTCCACTGCTTAGTGAAAAACCACTACCTTAATTGGGCCATCTACTCACAGAGGTTTCTTTAAATATTCAGACTTGTTTCAGTGAAAGACCGACTAGTTGAAAACAGAAGATGTTCACTGCCTGCTGTGGTTATTCATCTTTGGAACTCGTGAGGCATAAACAAAAGAGTGCATAGTTGCTCTGCTCAGTGGGCAGAACTCAATTCTTGGGTTATTGACAGCGACACAGCCCTTCAGATGCCACCTGGGAAAGTACAGTTGGGAAGATGAAAGAAACCCTTTTCTTGGGCCACAGAATGTGGAAACGAATCTTGGCTGCTGAATGAACTGTCTGGATCTTTCATACAGATAGCTATGGAAAAGGCTTGTTCTTTTGAAGACTAAGTGTAATTGAGTGGATGATTGAGCCCGAATCAACCACTAATGCAGAATCAACCGCTGCATGCCAGATTTGTGACTCTGGACAAAAATTGGCACATTTTCCTGATGGTGGCAATATCTCATTGCAGAAAATGGCCACTCTATGACCTCTGACTCCACTCTTGGGGCTTTTGAATGTGCCTCAACACTGTTGGTAGTTTTTCAGTTTACGGTGTTGGAATTTCAGTCTGATCTGCTGGCACTAAGCACTTAATTATGTGGCCTCAAACTAACCTAACCTATATGTGGTATATTTTAGGTATTAGTCCTGTATCAGCACTGTAGCTGGCAAAAATGTCTTCAGTTTGTTGGTTGTAAACAACTCAAAAAACATAGCTCCCCCCAAATAAAAGACCAAATCAACAAATGCACAACATAAATACACAAACAATTCTCAGAAGCAGAAGTATAAATGGCCAATAAATACATGAAAAAAAACTTCAACATAGATGGCAATCAGAGAAATGCACATTAAAACAACACTGAGATTCCATTTTAGTCTGGAAAAAGTGGCAACTCTGAAGAAATCAAGTAATAAATGCTGGAGACTCTGTGGGGATAAAGGAACCCTTCTACATTGGTGTTCGGGTCATAAATTAGTACAACCACTGTAGAAATCAGTATGGTGCTCCCTCAAAAAAAACAAACCACAACAGCCACAACAACAGCAAAGCACTAAAACTGGAAATTCTATTTGACCCAGTTGACCTCCTTCTAGGTATCTTCACTAAAAGGTTACAGTCATCACATTTCAGTGGTACATGTATACCCATGTTTATAGCAGCACAATTCATGGTTGCTGAATCTTAGAAGTAGCCTATATGCCCATCAACAAAGGAATGGATAAAGAAAATGTGATGTTATACAGAGAGGTGTACCACTCTGCTGCAAAGAAAGATAAATTTGAGTCATTTTTGAGAAAAAAGGATATACCTTGAGACCATAATGTTAAGTGAAATAAATCAAATAAGCTTAGACACACTATGATTTCTCTTACATGAGAAATCCAAGGTATAGACAAAGAGAAAAATAAAAGATAGATCAAAGGACACAGAGGGATAGACTTTGCAAATGGGAAGGAAACCAACAGATGAGGATGGCAGGCAGGAAGGAAAGGGAATGAAAAGAAAGAATTCAGATGTGTCATGCACATATACCAAATACCCACAATGAAAGTAGTCATTCTGTATCACAAATATGCCCTCATAATTAATGTTTTTTTAAAAAGGAAAGAAACTAACCTACACCATGATTTCTTGGCTTCCTCAAGTAATTCTAATTTTACCAATGGTGTGTCTTTTATTGCTGTAGCCACTCAACAATGGCCTGATAACAAAGCTATTTGTTGGAACTCCTATGAGTCCTACCACCCACAAACGTCCAATACTGTATTGTTGCAAAACAGCCCAGTGCCTTTCTTAACAATATTCCTAAGTCTATCTCCCTCTCTGTCTCCTGTTACATACACTTAGGTAAGGCAACATGGTTTTTGAATGTCACTGTTCCAAGAGAAATATCATTTCCCAGGTAGTAGTCAGGATGAAAAACATAGGCCGGTTATGTAGACTCATTTGGAAAATTTAGAATACCTTCCTGATTATTCCTAGGCTTGATGGTTCTTCCCTTCCCCCTTCAGCAACCCCTGGCCATCCTGGTCATCAGCACACCCAACATATCTGGCCAGAAGGGGGCCTAGGCATTTCAAATTTGTTGGTTAAATTTTGTAAAGAAGTCATTGATTCTCTAGCATTTGCCATTACAGCATGAAGGTGCTGCTTGTGAATGGAGTGAGCTTGAGGGGAAAGTTGGAGCTATAGTTGCTGGAAGTGATGTTCACATTTTATGGGGGTCAAAGGAGCAACTTTAGAAACACCTTAGAATCAGGGAGATATGGGGGGATATGGTGATATGTTCTCTTGTTTCTCCAAACTGCTCTTGGAGTCTTCCATCCCAAGAAAATTGCTCTGGTCTAGACCTCAAACTAACAATATGCATTAAGCTTAACTGACTGCCACGTCTGCCATTCATGTCCATATGGGCTGTTACCAGCATTTGATCATCATTTCCCTTGACCTTGTCAAGATCTTGGGAACAGGAGGAGAACATTACAACTCCTGCATCTCTCACATAAAATGCATCCAGAGGACTTTTCCACTCTGATTATCAGTCATTCCATGGGGCAAACAAATGCAATCCATCTCTTGGAGCAGAGAAATTAGGTAGATTGGATTGACTCCCCTTAGGTAATCCTTCCCAAAACAAGGACTGGAAGCAACTATTCAACTAAAGGAGAATCTTAATAGGGTCTACACTGGAGGCAAGTGACTTGCATTCCTTGGCCTGGGTATTTCTCAGTAAGGGAGCTACCAGCAATTGCAAACACTTTCTTTCTGGGGTCACATGCATACGTTAGTGGTTTTATTATATTGCTCCAGTACCATGCATATGTGCTTCCTTCCCCAAAACACTGACTTGTCCCTGAAGACCGATTGTAAGAGACTTTCGAGTGATCAAGGAACCATTATCTTGGGCTGAGAGAATATTCATGTAGCCCTCATTTCAAGGACCTGGAATGCTACGTGTGACAGAATTTCAGTGAACTTTCTAATTATGGGCCATGGTGAAATATGTGCAATTGCTACTGCATCCTGCTACACCTGGATTAATTCCTTGGCCGAAATGTATATTTAAGGAGAAAGTCATCTGGCTTTCTAAGTTAAATACTCTGGATCTGTGAGATTTTCTCAGCCGGGATAAATGGTTAGTATTGCATGTTGGCTTCATCCTACTGCTTGGAAAGTAGCCTTAAAAGCTGCAAGAGACAAATGGGGCAATATCAAGAGAAATAGAGCTTATATACTATACCTTGTATCATTTGAAGCCTTTTTATTTTA
>RJWM01038546.1:0-16677 GCA_004363535.1 Dasyprocta punctata | reverse complement strand
ATTTCATTCTTTTACTCTTTCTGTGGGCTACAGTTCTCGTTTTAGATTCTTCTTGGGTCCAGAGGACCCATCTCCCTCTTTTTTCCTTCTCTCTGTTATTATATTAGTTTATATTCCAGCATTTTGATGGTATATTCAGGGAGCCTCCCTGTCACGGTGTCATCTGGGTGGCCATCTTGGAGGAAGTCCAGTATTTCATTCTTTTGAAAGAGTGATATCTTGGGGGAAAAAAAGGTCGCTAGGCCAAAACATGAGACCTCAGGGATAAACCTGTAGAAAATTGATTGAACGAACAAACTGAGTTACTCTTTTGTAAAGGTCTCTCTACACACTTATTCCAAAGGACAAATCATATCTTGGCAACTGGTTGGGATTTATTTTTTATATCAAATTTTGGTTCCACTCATTGAACACCTCCAAACAAATTTAAATATTTAAAAAGCTAAATAGTTTGACCCCATATAAACAAAAGGAACATAGAACTTATTTATCCTTCCATGAGAGTTTGACACTTGCAAGGAACCCTATCATTTGACATATTGTCCTAAAAGTTCAATTTAGTTTCTGGTTTCTTGTAAGTCATCAAAGAATATTTGCTGTGTAAATGAACACATTATTCCAAGATGATGAAAACACAAATAATCATAAGTCATGTCGGACGGCATGTTTGGCTCAGTGGCTTAAGCGCCTGTCTGGCAGGTGCAAGGTTGTGAGTTTGATCTCTGGTGCCACCAAAAAAAAAAAAAAATCATAAGTCATGTAGACCTAAGATTGAATAGTCTGTAAATATAAGTATTAAAAATGACTTGTTCAGAAAAAAAAATTTCAGACAAGGAATGTATACACCTGAGTGTGTAAAGAACTGCTGTTTTAATTAAATGCATTATTTTCTATGAATTGAAAGGATTTTTCTGTCATGAGCAGGCAAATTCCGTACCCAAAACCACATAAGAATATTGACATATACCCTGGGGTTAAGCAAGTCTAATGTGATGGTAGAGTTCTACACAATTTAAGGCTGAAAGTTCTTTCCAGGTGCTAGAATGTCATATAATAGTCCACAGTAACCATTCATGTAGGCAGCCCTAAGCAGGCTGCTAGTTCCTGAATGTCTATATTTGTGATGATTTGTGGATGAATCACCATGCCCTCCACAGAACTTGGCAACTGGATCAGCGCTTCTGCATCTGGCATTGTACACAATTTGCATATTGTGGAAGTGAAGCACTTTGCAATCTCTGAAGCCCATCTCATTATGGTGTGATGAGCTCATAGCCATGTGCTTTCCATCTTTAGTTCTAATTTCAGAGCAGCCATAGTTAAACCTAAGGACATACATACATAGCTTATGGATAATGATTAGATAAACTGTTTTTAGATTAGTAAACTTAAGCAGTTAAATTAAGAAATCAACTTACTAGAGTGGAAAAGAGGACAAGCAAAAGTTTTCAATACCAGATTTTAAAAAATTGTGTAAGAATGCTTTGAGTTACTTTAATTGAAAACAGTTCTAGAAGTAATTATTAAACTTTAAACTAGTTGTATAGCATACATTTGGTTTCCATGAGAAATTTTAAAAAATCATACATTTGTGGGAATCATGTGATAAAGAATTTTGCAAAATTTCAAATGTAACCATATTTCTTCTATTCCTTATGTAGCTTGACTTCATTATTATTTGAAAAGAAAGACTCAATGAGCATATGGGAATAGGATTTTTAAAAAGTATTTTATCATGAATATTTACAATCAGAATCAACAGCAGGAAAAAAATTTTTGAGACAGGGTCATACTGCAGAATTCAGGCTGGCCTTGAGTTCACTATGTAGCCCAGGATGCCCTTGAACTCACAGCAATCTTCCTGCCTAAGCCTCGTGAGTGCTGGGATTACAGGCATATGCCACCATGCCCAGCACAATCAACAGAAAATTTTATGTGTGCCTTGGTGCCAGTATCCATTGTGTAGTTTAGAATGAGACACATAAATAAAGGAGACACAATAACAATACACTGTCCATTACTATAGCAATTTCAAATAAAAAATAAGTAAATAAAATTTTGAAAAGGAATTTCAAATCATTTGGCTTATTAATAATTTAAAAACACTTCTTAGAAGCAATGATTCTGGCTCCAGTCTTCAACATCCCTATAGATACACTAGTTCTGTACATTTTCTTCATCACATGAATGCTAATTTTGAGAATAAGATATTTGGACTTAATGGATTTAATATGAATACATGAATTGATGTATTAATAAATAATTGAGGAGAGATTACTAATTAAGAATGTTCAGAGTATTTTTATAGTATGGAGAAAGAAAGTTAAATATAAAATAAAAGTATGTCTTCTTTATGCTAATAAAATATTTGCCTGAAAAGCATCAATTTATTTTGTTTCTTCATAAACTCACAATTGGGGTTTGTAAAAGCCAATGAAAACATTGTTGATACACTTGTCCCACAGTTAAATTACCAAGCACTACCTATTCATGAAATTGCTTTGTTTTAGAGGAAAACTATACATACATATATGTACATATGCATAACACACAAACATGCGTATTTCACAAATATATTTTACAAATTCCTTTGAAATTAAAAAGCAAAATCTATATAACTAGGCATAGCATAGCTGCCTTGACCATGAAGAGTTTATTTTGTTTAAATTAAATTCTCTAGGCTCTCACTCTACCACCTATAAAATCAGGAGTTTGCAATGTTGCAAAAGCTCTTTCTTTTTTAATTACACAATTACTTGTAATCTTGCAGAGGCTAATTACAGCATCTCCTATGTAGGTCTATTGTAGACACTAAATGAGATCATGAATTTACAGCATTTTACCTGGTTTATAGCACAAAATACATGTTCAAAATATCAGTATATTATTCAGGATTTTTAGTTTAAGTTAATGAAAACTTAAATTTTAAGAGGGATTATTTGGTACATATAATCATAAGCCCACCAATAGACCTTCATTGGACCTAGCTAGATATTAATATTAAAAAATGTCATTGTCACATTCCCTCATCTCACAGATTTGCTTTCCTCTATTTTGGCTATTTTTCTCATAGAAGTTCTAAACACAACATGACATGACCGGCATTCACAATGTAGAGTTTCATAGAAAAAGGAAAGATCATTCACTGTAGTCCTGGCAATAACTTCAGAAAGACTCTTGCCTAGCCAATCAGTGAGGCAAGGGAAAGGAATCTCTGGGGAGTACTAAAGAATCTCTATTCCTGCTTTGAAACTACAAGACTAATCAGAAAAATTGTGGATGATTATGGGGTCATTCAATAAATGAAAATGTAATTGAAAGGCAAAAAGACAAGTCAAGTATAGCTGCAACTTATTGTAACAATTATTTTTATCATTTTTCAACTCACTTAAAAGGCTCTTGAACTTATCGTTTAGCATTTTATTTTCTATTATTTTTCTCAGCTGTCATTATATTTCTGTGAGACTCTTTTCTACTTTGTAGCTTAAACTGGCTAATTATAAACATTAAAGTGACTCATCTAACTGTGTAAATAGAATGTTGACATTTTACACATTTGTTCAAGTTTACCTATGAAATAAAATGAGTATCTAGGCCTTTTAGGAAGTGATCACCATGTAAAAACTACATTTACTGAAATATGCACTGGAAATAAATGCTTATTTTAGATATTTAAATCTAGAATAAAAATGATCATTGATGATTCAAAAATAATGTGTTATAGAGGCTGAAAGCATGACTGAACAACACTTCTCTTATTTGTAACCTGATTCCTAAGTACATCTGGAAACAAGAAACGGTCTTCAGCTTTATATGGGTAGAATAAATAACAAATATTTTACAGCATTTTCCTATGGTAGAAAATATTTTTATTGCTTTCATCCTTAGCCAAATGAAACTCAGTTAAAAATTAACAGAAGACTTCAATCTTTCAGGTTATTTATGGATATTTTCAACAAAGACAGTATTCATTGTAACCACAAGAAAAACAAACAATAGAAGAGCAGAATGTTATGAACTCAGTGTTGTGATGGCATTTGTACAAGTGTAACATTTAATGTAATTTTGAATTTTTCCTATTAGTACCTTACCAGCATGGCATATTCATCATATTTAATAAAGCAATGTTGATATATTATTAATTAAAATCTTATTTTTTATTCTGAATTCCTTCCTTTTTACTAATATACTATTATTTCTCCTGTTCCAGGATTCCATCTTGTATGTCACATTTCATCTTATTTCCCTAGCTTCCTCATGGCTATGACAGTTTTCCAGACTTTCTCCCCTTTTGATGACCTTGAGAGCTTTGAAGAGCACTACTCAGGTTTTCTATAAAATGTCCTCCAGATGAGGTTTGTTTGATGTTTTCTCATATTTAGACAGAATTATGGGTTTTAGAGACAAGGAACACAGGTAACCTGCTGTTTCTTCGTGTAAAGATGAGAGTGACAATTTCCAAGTTCTTTAAATATCAAAGCTGAAACAGAACTCATGAATTTTTAAGTAAATTCTTAGACACGAAAACGATTTGTATCAGGATTGTTCAAGTAGATGTTAGAAACAGAACTACAGCTCTTCTCAGATATTCAGTTCACGATTTTTATCCTAAGAATGGAAAGGTGACTCTTGCTGAATTGAATTCCAGTACATTTTCCTGAAAGAATTTTTACCTTGGCTGATGTTCATACACATGAAAAATCAGTGATGGGGCAAAATTATTTTTTGTCTTGAATGAGAACGATCTGATTCAAAAAGAAGTAAATCTCTCAAAGGCAACATCACAAAGAAAGAAGTAGAATTATCAGACAATACAATGATTTGATTATTCTCTATAGAATAGAGGATACATACTTATAATATGTTCAAATAAATCAGAGTAATGCCTCATATAATAACTACTACCTTTTTTTATTATACTTGTCAGAATTCAATTTTAAGAAGGAAGATATCTGAGAACACCAGGTATTGTATATGCCCCCCCACTCAAGCAAGCAAACAAACAAGCAAAACCACTACTCCTAGGCAAAAACATTCAAATTGTAGAAAATCAATGATAAAAAGAAAACCTTGAAAGAAGCAAGAGAAGAAAACAAACTTACCTATTGAAAAGCAAAGAGAAAAATGATGTCTGAGTTCTTAAGCACAAGGGAATAAAGTAAAAAATTTAAAGTATTGAGTTTAAAAAGCTATCACCGACCTAGCATCCGATATCCTGCAAATTTATTCTTTAAAAGAGATGGAAAGGAGATTTGAGAAAGAGGGAAGAGGCGACAGCAAAGGAGGAGGGGAAGGAAAATTAGGATACTGCATATATATGTACCAATTTCCTAAATGAATGCAATTATTAAATGTCAGAAACATACACTACTAATAAAAACAAAAATTGAAAGAGTAGTAAAAATTCAGATAAGCATTGAAAGAATTATTTGCCTGTAAAGCATCTTTGAAAGAAATATTGAAATCCTTACTTCAGAAAGAAGAAAAATAATATAGGTCAGATAATGGTTTTCACATAAAAAAAGGAAGAATAATACAGAAAAAAATGAAAGGGAAAACAAAAAACTAATTTTCTTTATTCTAAATTGATCTAACAGCTAATGGTTTGTTCAAAGTAATATAATAACAATATATTTGATGATTATAACCTATAATTCACTGAAATGAGTGATGGCAATAACTAAAGGAACAAAAGAAAGGAATTAAGACTACTTTGTTATGATAAAGTCCATAATGAATATAGTCATTGTGAGCTATTGGTATGTATACATATTATATCTTAATCCTTATGATATCCTCTTCTACTTCCCTTCCAACTTGCCCAGTACCCAGAGTTTGGATTTGGGAGTTGGCTGAAGTACAAACACTCAGCCCACAAGAGTTAAATAAAAACAACACTCTATTCCCAAATTCAATCCCTAACCCAAAATATTAAGATCTCTGGAATTGGAGACTTGGTCAAAGTTAGAACTTTGTGAATTTATTAGTGTGCTTATAAGGAGAAAATAAATAGAACTCATTTACTATCATATGAAGAGATAGCTGGAGGACAGCTATCACAAATGAATAAGAGGTATGTTTTTGTCACTATCCTTGGTGAGACACAATAACCAGTACCCACAATTTAAAGGAAAAGAGAGTTAATTATGGCTCACAGTTTCAGGTGTCTCAGTCCTTATGTGGTCAGCCACCTCCAAGGCAGGAACCACACGGTGAAAAGACCTGGGTTAAAGAAAGCTACTCTTGTTATAGCAGCCAAAAAGCAGAGAAAAGAGAGGAACCGGGAAGAGAGATATTCCAAGTAATGACCCTGGTGAGCCACCTCCAACCAGTCCCCCAGCCTCCTAACAAGTTAGCTCTAGTGCGCCCATGATCCAGTCACCTTCCTAAAGCCACCCCTCCCCATAACATGAGGCTTGGGAGGGGACCATTTCAGATCTAAACCGTAAGAAGATTTCTCATCACAAAGTAAACGTGTTGACATATTGATTTTAGACTTCTCAGCCACTATAGTTGTGAAAAATAAGTCTATGAAGCCACTCATTATATGGCATTGTGTTATAGCATCACAAGTGAACAGAAGAGCACTCAATTAACAAAGTGCACAAAATAAGAATTACTATTTCAAGAAAGAAAAAAGTGTAATCATACAAAGTACTTGATTACAATCATGAAAGGAAGAAAAAGGGTGGAAGCTAAATATAGTAACAAAGAACAAGAGTATCAAATAGAAAACAATAATAAAACATAATAATCTTTATCAACTATCATTTAAAATGTCAATGGTCTATATATACCAGCTAAAGACAAAATGTCCATAATGTTAAAAAAGGACCCAGCTATATGCTGTCTATAAGAAGCCAACTTTAAATTTAAAGATAAAAACTAGATTGAAAGTGAAGACATTCCATGACAACATTAATAAAAGTATCACTCATTATATTAGTTTGAAACAAAACAGACATAAAAAAGAAAAACCTAACATTACAAAATGAAAGTACTCAATTTGTCATAAGACAGATTAATTCTTGTTTCAGTACCTAACACAAAGCACTAAAATATGTAAGAACTCACAGAGCTACAATGGAAATAAATGCCTTCACAATTATAGATGGAAACTTCAACACTATTGTGTTAAAAATGAGCAGATACAACTGTCAGAAAATCAGAAAAGACACAAGTGAACTTAACACTGCCATCAATCAATGTAACATAATGAATTTATAATTACTGCACCAAACAAGAGCAGAGTATATTTTCTCAAGCTCATATGAAACAGTCACCAAGATAAACCAAAGTCTGGTCCATAAAGCACAATTTAACAAAATCAGAAGAATAGAAGTCACACAGTACATGCTCTCACAACATAAAGAACTAAAACTGACAAGTAGAAAGATACCTGCAAAAATCCCAAAATATTTGAAGAATAAGTTACAAAGTTTTAAATTCTATCTGAGTCAAATAAGAGATCTCAAGAGAAGTTAAACATAAATATAGAACTAAATGAAAAGTAAAATACAAGCTATCAAAATTGTGAGATATAGTGAAAGTGATACCTAAATTAAAATGTATAGCATTGAATGAATACATTAAAAAGGGTAAAAAGGCCAAAATCAACTATTTAAAATTCCACCTTACAACAGTGCAAAAAGAAAAGAAAAATTAAATTCTAAGTAATTAGAATCAAAATAATTTAAAAATAGAGAAAGAACAATTAAATCAATGAAATCACAAGCCAGTTCTCTGAAAGGATCAATAAACTTATAACTCTATCCATGTTATCTTTTAAGAAAAAAGAAAAAAATATAATGTTAAAAATGAAATATGAAGAAACCGTAGACATTAATTGAATAATAAAAGAGTATTATGAAATACTCTGCATCCATAAAATTGAAAACCTAGAAGAAATGTACCAATTTGTTAAGAGACATAATCTGCCAAACCTTATACAAGAAGAGACTGATTGCTGGTGCATGCCTATTGTCCCAGCAATCTAGAAGGCTGAGGCAAAAGGATCTCATGCTCAACCCCTTACTGGGAAACTCACCCACTTAGCAAGACCCTGTCTCAAAATCAAAGCTAAAAGAGCTAGGGACATAGCTCAATGTGAAGGGCCTGGGTTCAATCCCCAATACCACAAGGGAAGGAAAGGAGAGGGAGGAAAAGAGAGAGGCTGATCATTTAAATACTCCTGTATCTATCGAGTAAACTGCATTAAAAATTAATAATCTTTTAAAATACAATGCATCAAAATCCACAGGGTTTTCATGAAAATTTCTACTAAATATTTGAGGAAAGGGTTATACCAACTCTACAACCTCTTAAAAAATTGTAGCAATGCTTTCTAAATCATTCTATGAAGCAAGTATTACCAAACTGAAAACCATTATCTTTCATGAACTTAGAGGCAAAAATCTTAAACAAAAAGTAGCAAATGTAATACAACATTGTATGAAAAAATTATTCATCACAACTAAGTAAGATTTATCCCAGCTGAGCTACTGCATCCCAGGCTGAAGAAAAAAAAATGCCACATCACATCAATAGATGCAGAAACATTTGACAAAATCCTACATAAATTTAAGAGAATTCTTTCAGCAAATTGAGAACAGAAAGAACTAGTTCAAATTGATTAGTAGCATTTACTAAAATTTTACAGCTAATATTATACTTAATGTGAGAAACTATAATCTTTTCCACTAAGATCAGTAATAAGCAAAGATGCCGTCTCTCATTACTCCTTTGTAATATCAGTGAAATTCCCAGTTAATGTGATAAGTCAAGACAAGATGAGAAACATAAAAGGTGTACAGATTGAGAAGGAAGAAAACAATTTCATGAAATTGTTTTGCTTTGGTTTCTTACTTTCCTTTTGTTTAAAAAATATTATGTAATAAAGTGGTAATATACAAAAAAAAGAGAAGGAAGAAAACTATATTTTTCATATGTGATACCATTATGTATGTAGAAAATCTGAAAGAACTAACAAAAAAACTCTTAGAACTAATAAGCAGTTATAGCAAGTTGGCGTATCTAAAATATATTAGCAAGGTTAATATAGAAAAGTCGACCACTTTCCAACATACTATACCAGCATCCGTGAAATGAAAGTCAACATTAAAAACACAATATTTGTAGTAGGATCTAAAAAAGATGAAATGCATAGGTATAAGCCTAACAAAACATATAAAAGATCACTGTGAAGAAACCTACAAATTTAACATTATAGAAATCACAGAACTATATAAATGCAGGGATAATCTATGTCCTGGATAAGTCAATATACTATTGTCAAGATGTCAGTTCTTCCCAACATCGCATACAGATTCAGTGCAACACCTACCAAAATTCCTGCGAGCCAAGACCCAGAACAGTCGTTTACAACACTGGTGGATAAGGACAGAGTCAGAGGACAGACATTTTCATCAAGTGTTACTACGAAGCTACAGTAAATGAGATAGGGTACTATGGGTGGAAAATATAGCCAAGTAAATCTGTGGAACAGAATTGAAAGTCCAGAAATAGATCCACATAAAACATAGTCAACTGCTCTTTGACAAAGGAACAGACATTATAATAGAGAAAAGATAGTCTTTTCAAAAAATGGACATTCACATGCAAAAAATAATAATACTCTGGAGATAGATCTTACTCCTTTTGTACCAGTAACTTGAAATGGATCTTATTCTTACATGTTAAGTGCAAAATTGTGAAAATCCTAGAAAATAACATGGCTGAAAATCTATATAACCTTGTCAATTGCAATGACTTTTTGGTATACCATGGCAGAGTATATGAAAGATATCATTGATAAGCTAGATTTCAGTGAAGGTAACCATCAAGTGAATGAGAAGACAAGTCACAGATTGGGAGAAAATACATGCAAATGAAAAATTTAGTAAAAGACTGTTATCAAAAATATACAAAGAAATTTTAAAACTCAACAATAAGAAATGATTCAAAAAGCATTTGGAGAATATATTTTTGTTTATAAATGTTTTAAAGTTATTATTTTTAATTTTCAAATGAAAATTATATATATATTTATATAGCATAATATTATACTTCAATACATGTATATGTTGTGTAATGATCAAACCCAGACAATTACCATATATATCACTTCAGATACTTATCATTTCTTTGTGATAAGGGCATTTTAACTCTTTATCATAGCCATTTTGAAATAAATATTATTATAAACAACAGTCATTATATTGTGCAATAGACCACCAGCATTTATTCCTATTATTTAACTGAAACTTTATTGACATTGACCAACTTTCTCCTTCAAAATAAAATAAAAACAGCGCTGTGGATATACCCCAATGAGAAGACCCTGGGTTCAATACCCAGTAGTGGAGGAAGAGAAAGAGAGAGAGAGAGAGAAAGAGGTAGAGAGAAAGAGGGAGAGAGTCCATAGATAAATATATGACAAAGAATCTTACATCAAAAAACTTGCTGTAAAGATGCACTGTCACTAATTTATAATTTATTGTAGCCCATTATGTTTAATAGCAAAATATTGAGAAAAACTTAAATGACCATACAGAAAAGACAACCTGCACATCCCATATCCTACCCACATAATGAAATATTTTGTAGTATGAGAACTGAATGATTAGAATCTCAATTAACCAGTGAGTAGTAATTTAAGGGATTAACTGTGGAGGGAGACAAAAGTATTGTGCAGTGTATAGAGTATGCGCCTTTTCATTTAAGAAATAGCAGAAAATAATAATATATTTATTTATGCATTTATTGCAGAAAGAAATACAGAAAGGATGAACTAAGACTAACTGGAAATGTTATCACAGCTTTCAGGTGATAGAATGAGAGTTTTATATCACTATAGCTTTTCAGGTGCTAAGGTTTTAGAATCATGTGGTTAGTTCATATAATGAAACATGAAAACAAAAAGTTGAATGGAAAGGAAACAAATAAAGTTGCATGTATACTAAACTGATAAGAACCACTCAGTGAAGATACTTACTTTCCATAATTTTTATCATGGTATCGTAACTGCAAAAACTGCAAGGAACATTTGCGCTAGTAGTAATAGAGTAATTCTGAAACAATTTTACATAATGTAGAACAAAATAAGTAAGTAAATATGCTAGAAACCATGATTTTTACTATTATGGAAAATGAGATATAAATAAGAAAATATAATATAGTACATTAATCCATACAAAGTTAAATTTAAAGAGGAAATACCCACATGAACACATCATTTTGAAACATACATAAATAAGTTCTTGTTTCTTCACTAAAAGAATGTAGAGAAAATGACACTGCAGTAACACAGTCTCCAGAGGATTTTTTGAAAAATCTTCATTTTAGGTCTGGGAAAGGGACATCTAATTGTACCAACAGTCAAGGAAGCAGTATGGAAGAGCTAATGGAGCCATGTCAATAGGACAAAAAGGTCCAGTTTGAATGGTTTAGAGAGGTCAAGGGATCAGAAAGGTCAAGTTGGGAAAAATCTGGGCATCTAAAAAGTGACAGTAATTTATTGCAATGAAATAAATTACAAGGTACTGGATAAACAAAAATGAAGAGTACAATGTCATATAAAGCTTTATGAAAAAGAAAGACAGTGAGTCAAAAGTTATTCTTTATAGAAGACTAACACAAAAAAATGTAAAAGGAATGATGAAATTAGAAAGACCACGATTTTATAACATCTCAAGGCAAAGATTTTTGAAGAATGCTAAATCAACAGGATTAAAAATTGTTAGGAAATTCTATACTTGCCTGGAGATGAAGTCAATCACTCTACCAAATAACCATTAACTACCCATGGAGAGATTTGGAAACATCTGTTTATACAAGTAATCAAATCTAACTTTACTGAGAGTAAGACAAACTGTCTGTACTTTTGATGTGATATATATATGTGTACATATATATATATATTCTTTACCGAAATAAAGTTAATTTGAATTTATTAAAATCTTTGGACCTTAATTTCAGTTAACAGGAAATATAAAAAGTAGAAAGTCATTAATTGAAATTATGTTATGTAATCAGATTATCAAGAGTGTAGGCATTTTAAAATGAATATATGTAAGATGTTCCAAAAAGTCACTTTCAAGGAAAAAAAAGCACTGGGAGACTATTCTAGATTTATAAAGTAAGTAAAATGGCATAATGAAGAGTTTTATTGAACTCTGATACTCATAATATTTTTTCTAAGTATGTCAGGTGATGTTTTGGAAATTAATGTTATTTTTATTAGATATGACAGTAGTGTGGTGATTATATAGAATATAGAAGGCAATTTTATGGTCAATTGTCATGTCTGAAGCTCATTTTCAAATGAGTTTGTCAAAAAGATGTGTATGTATATATATTTAGACTCTACATTAAAATTATATCTATGTATTATTTTTTATTTATTTAAATATATTTTATAGAATCACTTTATATATTTATATTAATATATTTATGTAGTATTATTTTCTAACACAAATGCAAGCAAAATATGAAAAATACAACACTTTACCCATAAAGAACAGAATACATTGTCAAGTACACACAGTGAACATTTTAAAGTACATAATACTCTTGCCATAACAATGCCTCAAATTCATTTTGAAAGATTAAAATCACATAAATATGGTGTCTAATCACAATGGAATTAAATGAAGAAACAGCATCAGAATGATATGGAGAAAGTTCTTAAAACTGCAAATACTTCTAAATGACCATGCTTCAAAGAATAAATCAAATGTAAAACTTGCAAGTATTTTTAATTCACCAAAAATGAAAACAGAAATATCAGAATTTGTAGAATGACTTAGGAGGAAATGTGTAGTTTTATATGCTCATAGTTTAAAAAAGTGTTATATTAATGATCTAAAATTTTGCCTTAAGGAATCAGAAAAAGAATTAACAACAAATTAAAACCAAAAATAATAAAGAAAAGTGAAAATCACAATGAACTACAAAATCCTGAAAGTAGAGAAAAATCAATGAAACCAAAAACTAGTCCTTTCAGCAGAATTATAAAACTATGGCTAGAATATTCAGAAAAAAAATAACAAGCAAATACAAATTATCAATAAACCATATAAGACAGTCGCACATCCCACATCCTTTAAAAAGATAATGAAGAGATGGGTAAATAATTTTATCCCAATCAATTTGGTATCTTACTGACATAGAGAAAATTCTTGAAAGACACAATCTACCAAAGCTCATAGAATAGTAATACATTACTTGAATCTATTGTATACAGATGTTCAACTCGGCTTTATTTTTAACAACCAGACTTGGAAATATTTCCAACACCCATCAGTGGGATAATAAAGTAAATTATATTCCTACAATGGAATAATTATTGGGATTAAAGAGAAGTGAAAAATTGGTACATGATCTAAATAGTCAAGTTGAAGGAAATAAATCAGACTTAAATCAGTATATAATATATTGACTCCTTTTGTAAAAATTTCTGAAATTCAAATGCTAACCTATCATGTCAAGATCAGTAGTTGACTGATGCTACGTGACTGGGTAGGGTTGGGAAGTGCTAAGAATGGATTAGAAAAGGGCAGGAGGAAAGCTGTGGAGTTGATAAATGTATTGACTTAACTATCTTGACTTATATGATTCTTTCATGAGCGCATACATATGTCAATAGTTATCTAAATACTTAAATTCTATATGGTTCATTATATGTTAATTAAAATACAAGGATATACTAGATTATGCTTAATTATAGACGATATAAAGTTTAAAATCTGTGGCAGGATTATCATGACAAAAGTTTATTTCCCTATCAAACATAGTTGGATACATGTTTGGGCTCTTCCAGAGGATCTGCTTCCACGTGATGGTTAATCTTTCCAATATGTTTAGACTTTGCGGCACTTCCATACAGAATATGTCCTCCCAGGGGTACTACAGAGAGGTTTGGAGAGTTGAATACTGGAGAGTGAATCCTTTTTGCCATGAGGAGACACACATGACTTACACTTAATTTCAAGGTGCCAGAAATAGTCACATGGCCATCACTTATTTCAGGAGGTCAGAGAAGCAGAAACTTCTGTATAAAAGAAATATAGGAGAGCTAGATACTGTTGAAAGCAATATACATTTACATGAATGCTGGAATGTACAAGGTTTCAATCTGGAAAGCAAATGCAAGATAAAATTTAATGCACTGACAACATTCTAGATTTTAGGCAGGATGGTTTTATATATATTTAAACTCTATAGACTGATTACCTACTTCATATAGTTGACATGTGAAAGGTTGAAAAGACACTTGTGGGGACAGCAAAGACGTTTAATAGATATGGAGTTGATCTTATTTAGGGAAACCCATGGAAGCTCAACTCATGCTATCTTAAGAGGAAAAGAGAAATTGGCTTCCATAAAGTAAAGTCAAGCACCAGTTTGCACAATTCATGGACATTTGAGTGAGCAAACAATGTTTATCACATGATGTTTTATCTGAGATTCTTCTTCCCCTAGATAGGTGTCATTATTAGATGAACTCCCTTCTCATGGAATCAATTGCAAAGACAGCTTCCCTTTTATAGTAAAATAATAACCAGAGCTGGGGATTTAGCTCAGTGGAGTAAGCGTTCCCCTGGCAGGCGCGAGGTTGTGAGTCTGATCCCTAGTACCAAAAAAATAAAATAAAATAAAATAAAATAAAATAAAATAAAATCCACCAAAAAATTCTTAGAAATTATATATATATATATATATATATATATATATATATATATATATAAAATTCTGGCTTGACTAATATAGTTATTTCTGCACTGATTCTTATTTTTATTAATAGGATTTTTAAAACTGACTTGACAAACAGGACACATCGATACCATTTCATTAATATAATACCAAAGAATCACATCACCTATGAGTATGGCAGAACACTTGTTATACTCTTCCACACATGTGTTATTCATGAGGATATTTATCTGAATGAAAATTAAGGAATGATAAAAGGAGGGTAAGGGCAAATGAGAGAGAATGGTCAGAAGATGGGCACAAAAAGGAAGAGAGGAAGAGATGGCACCTGGACATCAAATCAGCAATAGGAGTTTACTCTTAACAGCAGGATTTCCAATGTTTAAAAGTTTAAATTCCAGGCTATAGGCTGTTACTTTTATTGAAAGAAATTACTACAGGGATCATTATATGTAAATTACTATAGTATCATGGGTTTGCTTTCTGTAAATTGAGAGCCTTGTATTATATAGTTGGCTGTATAAATAAAGCACAATTGTTCTGTCCATTACCTTGTCAACATATCCTATTACAGTGATACTATTTACATTTGACACCAAAGCAGAGCTCTTTGAAATAAGAGTAGTTGCTGAGTTCAAAGTGACATAGATAATTAGTTTGTTTTGGAATCCTTCAAATTATTAGTAGAAAATGTTCCCTCACCTCCTTCTCATCCTCATAGTTGTTATTAAAACTTAAAGCTGTACATATCTCTCCTGGGCTTATTGGTATCCAGAGGATTAATCAAAATATGGTTTGCATATTTCTAAAAGTAAGTTGTGTTAAGGATTCTACTTTTTTCTTTATTGTTTTTTAGATTATATCCTTTGTCCCTTTAAAATTCAATGGATTTGAATTTGATCATTTTTAGTTGCTTATTTTTATTAATAGGATTTTTAAAACTGACTTGACAATCAGGACACATCGATACCATTTCATTAATATAATACCAAAGAAAGAAGAAACTGTAAATTTTTCATACAATTCTGGAATTCCAAGAAAATCAAAACAGAAGGGTAAGACTCAAGCAAAAATAACTTAAACTCTAATTGCGTCAAATTATTTTTTTCAATTATCTATCTCATTAATTTTGCTATAGTTATTTGAGGAGTAAGATTCAATATTTGAAAAGATTTCTTATTGTCTGACCATATATATATATATATATATCTCACCTGTCTCTTATATTGCCTTCATACGCCGGCAGACAAAAAAAGGTAAGTAGTAAAAACAACAGATGTGAGGACCCATTTACTTGGTAATGATACTTTTGTAATTCTGTGGATTTGACTGAAGTTATCAGTCAAGAGCTTCCATAGAACTTAAAATTTTAAAAGTTAAATATTTTGTCTATTCAATGACAATTTTATATTTTAAACTTTACAACTATGAAGGGACAGTAGCTTCTTCTTATGTCTGTTCTAAACTAAAAGCTGGATATCACTTGTGCAACACACACAGGATTACAATCATTCTAATAATGATATGTCACTCTAACCTCTGAGTTTCAGAGGGCAAAAACAGTTTCTACTATATTCCTTTTCAGAGCTGTTCTTTCATCCTTCACATCTGACTAGCTTGATCCAAGAAATAGTATTTCTTAGATTTTTTTGCTTGAAAGATCAAAGAATACAATAACCAGAAATTGAAAGAAATAGCCACAATAATGCAAATTACAATTGTACTAAAGTCTGGATAGGTTTCTTTTTATTTTTTTTTTTTATTTATTTTTTTTTTTAAATTTTATTTAAAAGAAAATAGACACAGAAGATAGAAACAAAAAGTATGAAAGACAAACAACAACAACGACAGATCTGATACAATTACACTGTAGGTTTACACTCTGAGGTGGTTGAAGTTTGACAGTAGTTACAATATCACATATCGTTACCTTCATAGGGGTTGATCATATTGACAGACATAGAC
>RJWM01038545.1:0-16682 GCA_004363535.1 Dasyprocta punctata | reverse complement strand
TGGCTGGTGAGATATTCATGTTCAGATGTCCTGCAGAAGAGGGCAATTGACTGGGAGCCATCTTGGAGAGAGGACAACTGAGCTCTGAACTCAGAGCAACTGCTGGCTCCATCTAGCAGTGAAGCCCATAGCAGGTGCATAAACTACTGCAGGTTGAAAGAGTCTGATTTCAGCCACAGGCCAGAAACCATCCTGAAATTCAGTGGATATAGATGTGCAGGCTCGCTGTGATCATCCACTATCCCTCTGTAAAGCTACTTCTGGATTCCTGGCATTAATCAGCATGGATCTGGATTCTGCTTGCCCATGCTGTCTACCAGCAATGACAAAGACCAACCTTGAAGTGGACATTTTTATCTTTTTCTTTCTGTCTTTTATTGCTTTTAGTTGTTTTATTTTTTTTCTTTATTGTTTGGTCTTATTTTTATATGAGTGTGAACATGGTTTCCAGTTTTTTTATTATCTTTCTGTTGCATTCTTGTTTATATTTCTTCCTTCTCTCTCTCCCTCCCTCCAGTCTTCTGCATCAGTTTCCCAAAGTTTGAATGATCCTCCTTTGTCCTCCAGCCTTGTTTCTAATTTCTTCATCTTCTTCTATTTCTCTATTTTGTCATGCTAGTCTCTTTTAAATTTTCCGCCCTGACCAAGAAAAAAAAAAAACAGACCTGAGGGTCAATGGAATAGATTAAAAGATGCATAAACAACTGAAGACACACTAAGATATCTTATCTTTGACAAAGGTGCCAAACACATTCACTGGAAGAAAGATAGCCTCTTTAATAAATGATGTTGGAAAAACTGGTTTTTCACATGTTGAAGATTAAAACTGGACCCATATCTGTCACCATGTACTAAGTTAAAATTTGAATGAATTAAAGTGTTAAACATTAAAACAGAAACGTTAAATTTCCTGGACGATACAGTAAGCAAAACCTTTGAAGACACTGGTGTAGGCAAATACTTCATGAATAAAAGCCAGATTGCACAGGAAATATTGCAAAGAATCAACAAATGGGATCTCATCCTATTGAAAAACTTTTGCACAGCAAGAGAAACCACCAACAGAGTGAAGAGACAACTCACAATGTGGGAGAAAATGTTTGCCAGCTGTCCCTCAGATACAGGATTACTATCGAGAATCTATATAGAACTTAAAAAAATCACTCCTCCAAGATTTAAAGATCCACAAATGGGCATCTGAGATGAACGCACATTTTTCAGATGAAGAAGTAAAAACAGCAAATAAATACATCAAAAAATGTCCAACAGCACTGGTCATTCGAGAGATGCAATTAAAACAACACTGAGATTCCACCTCATACCAGAAAGAATGGCTAGTATTAAGAAGTCAATCAATAACAAGTGCTGGAGGGGCTGTGGGGAAAAAGGAAACTTCTCCACTGTTGATGGGAATGCAGGCTGGTGTAATCACTGTGGAAGTCAATGTGGAGATTCCTCAAAAAGCTAGGATTGGAGGTCCCAGCAATTCCCCTTCTGGGTATCTTCCCGGAAGAATTAAAAAAATCTTACCACAGTGGTATATGTGCACCTATATTTATAACGGTGCAGTTCATAACAGCCAGACCTTGGAAACAACCTAAATGACCATTGACTGAGGAATGGACAAAAGAAGTTGTGGTATTTCTATGTAATGGAATACTACTCAGCTATAAAGAATAATAAACTGGACACTTTCATACTTAAATGGATGCGCCTTGAGAATATACTTATCAGTAAAATAAATAAGTCACACATATAAGCATTGTATTGTTGCACTTCTGTAACAAACTGAAACACTATGTATATGTTTATGTGTATGTATATAAAAAATAGTTAAGATAGTTAAAGAAAAAATAATTCACTGAGATTTTGATAAATACTCAGGTAAATCTATAGATAAGTATAGGGAGAATAATTGTTTTGATATTTATCCAATTCACATACATAGTCTCTCTTCACTTACTTAGGTTGTATTTGAGCACTTTTGATGAGTTTTTATAGTTTTTAGGATACACATAATGAATGTATTTTGGTAGATTTATGCAGCGATGTTATTTTAAGCTTTTTTGTGATGTTGTAACTTGTGCCTTTACAATTTTACTCTTGAATTGTTCATTGCTTGTGTATAGGCCAACACTAGATTTCTGTATATGACTTTGTGACTTTGTACCATGACCTTGCTAAACCTGCTTGTCTATTCTATTAAATTTTTGTAGATTCTTTGTAAATTAAATAAATAAATAAATTTTATGCCCCAATGGTAAAATTGCCATAATGAGGGCTTATATACTGCATATAATTTTCAGGTTAATTTCAGATTTTGTTACATAACCACAAATCTAGTTCATATGGTTAAAGATGGCAAATTCATAGTTACCTCAGGTGGTCATTTTCTAGACTGTGTTTGATGCTGTTGCTATTGCTGAATGTACCACTTTACTCAAAGTGACATAATTGTTCTAATCAGTTGTTCTTTCTGGCATACCAAGACTGAGATTGCCTAAGGGTCATGAAAAGTCCTATAGGCCAGTGTCAAAGAACCAGGAGCTGGGTAAAATAGGCAGCAATTTCTCATCTCCAATGAATTGAAGAGGTTGGATCTTGCAACAGACTCAAAATCCAAAATCCAGCCACACTTGAAAGACATCTCTGAGAAGTTGTCATTTCATAAGGGTTCTAAGTACAAGTAATGAAGTTACTCACCATAGGCAATTTATAAACATCAATTCAAATAAAAAAAATAGAAACTGGGAACACACTTAAACAAAATGCATCCCCAAAAGTCCAGCTCACCAAAGGTAAACTCAGGAGACAATGAGGTGAAACAATCTGAAAGCCACCCACCTGAACTCTCTGATATAGTAACAGCAGAAGTAACAAAGCAAATGACAGAGGTTCTAGAAAAAATCGAATCAGAAATAATTTCTCAGATAATGGCAGAGATGGTAACTATAATAAAAGATATACCTTATGATTCTAAAGCAGATACAGATTAAAAGAAATAGAAGAGTTTAGGAAAACGATGGAAACCATGAATGCCCAACATCAGAAAAAAAATGAAATCCACAAAACAGATTCAAAAAGATAACAGGAGATTAAAAATACCACTGAAAGAATACTGAGCAGAATGAACCCATGCAAAGACAAACTCTCAGATACAGAAGACAGAATTGTGATTAGTGATCATGTAAAGTAAGATTTCTTAAAAATAGCAAAGGCCACAAGAAATCAATCCATCAACAGCTAGATAATGTAAAGAGGAACAACATAGTATCGATTGGAGTCAATGAAAAAAGCAGGAGATTGTGCAAGTGACATAGAAAACCTGTTCACAGAAGTCATGGAAGAAAACTTCCCCAGCAGGGAATAAAACTGACATACAGATAAGTGAGATATATAGAACTCCATTCATCCTTGATTTTAAAAAATTCTACAGCAAGGCATAAAATAGATTCCAAAAATTCAATACAAGAACAGAGTATTAAAAGCTGTTAGAGAAGAGAAACAAATCACCTATAACAGAAAGCCCATCAGAATCACAGCAGACTTTTCAGCACAAATCATCTGAGAGAAAAATCACAGAAACAATGTCTTTCACAATAGCATCCAAAAATGAAATACCTAGGAATCAATCTAAGGAAATAAAAGACCTCTACATTGAAAACCACAGTACTCTGAATAAGGAGATTGAACAGGATACTAGAAAATGGAAAGATATTCCATGTTCTTGTTCAGAAAGAATCATGGTAATGAAAATGGCCTTACTTCTAAAATTGTTACACAGATTTAATGCAATTCTAATCAAAATTCCAACACCCAATTTCACAGAACTAGAGAAAACAATCCTAACATTCATTTGGAACCAAAAGAGACCTAAAAACAACAAGGGCAATTCTGAGTAACAAAGGTAAGGCAGGGGCATCACAATCCCTGACTAGAAATTATACTACAAAGGTAATGTGTTAAAAACAGCATGATAGTAGCACACACACACACACACACACACATACTCACACTCACACAAAAAACACAAGGATCAGTGGAACAAATTAGAAGATATGGAAGGAACTCGTGACATACTTAGCCACCTTATTTTTGACAAAGGTGTCAAACACCTTCACTGGAAGAGAGATAGTCTCTTTAATAAATGGTGCTGGAAAAACTGGCTTTCCATATGCTGAAAATTAAAACTAGACCCATATCTTTCATTATCCACTAAACTAAAATTGAAATGGATTGAAGTTCTAAATATTAAAAGGGAAACACTTAATTTGCTGGAAGATAGAATAGGTACACCATCGAAGATATTGGTGAAGGCAAAAAATTTATGAACAAAACTGCAATTGCTCAGGAATTATCACAAAGAATCAACAACTGGGATCTCATTTTACTAAAAAGTTTTTGTACAACAAGAGAAGCCACCAACAGAGTAGAGACAGCCCACGGTACGAGAGGAAAATGTTGCCAGCTATTTCTCAGACAAAGAACTACTTTTTAGAATATATAAAGAACTCAAACAAAGCACCAGATTTAAAGATCCCAAATTTAGCCAGGTGTGGTGGCACACACCTGCAATCCCAGCACTCAGGAGGCTGAAGCAAGAGGATCACTGTGAGTTTAAGGATATCCTGGGCTACAAAGCAAGTTCAAGGCCAGCCTGAACTGTATAATGAAAATTGTCTCAGAAAAAAGAAAGAAAGAGAGAGAGAGAGAGAGAGAGAGAGAGAGAGAGAGAGAGAGAGAAAGAGAGAAAGAAAGAAAGAAAGAAAGAAAGAAAGAAAGAAAGAAAGAAAGAAAGAAAGAAAGAAAGAAAGAAAGATCTCAAATTTAAAGATCCAAAAGTGAGCTTCTAGCCGGGCATGGATATGCTGAGATAGGAGGAGCATTATGAGTTCGAGGCCGGCTTGGGCTACAACGCGAGCGCAAGACCAGTCTGAGCTACATAGTGTGACCCTGGCTCTAAAAACTAGGGCCGGGAGTTTGACTCAGTGGCTTAAGTGCCTGTCTGGCAGGCGCGAGGTTGTGAGTTCAACCCCTGGTGCCACACACACACACACACACACACAAAAGAGCTTCTGAAATAGACACTTCTCAGATGAAAAAGTGGAAATGACAAGTAAATGTATGAAAAAATGTTCAACATCACTGGTCATTTGAGACATGTGAATTAGTTTTGAGATTACATCTTATCCCAGAAAGAATGGCTATTATCAAGAAATCTACCAATAACAAATGCTTATGGAGCTGTGGGGAAAAAGGAACCCTTCTCGTCTGTTGGTTGGAGTGTAGGCTAATGTAGTCACTGTGGAAATTAGTGTGGTGATTCCTTTAAAAACTAGGACTAGAAGTTCTATTTGACTCATCTATTCCCCTTCTTGGTATCTTCCTAAAAGAATGAAAAGCATCATACCTTAGCAATATATGCACACCCACGTTTATAGTGGCATAGTTTGTAATAGTCAAAACTTAGAAACATCCCAATACCCATCAACTGATGAATGCCTAAAGAAGATGTGGATTTTTTTAGACAATGGGGTATTACCTCTGCCATAAAAAAGGAAGCTTGAGGCATTTCTACCTAAATGTATGCACCTTGAGGCCATACTCTTAAGTGAAATAAATCAGATATATATGTGTAAATACTGCATTGTTTCTCTGGTGTAAGAAACTGAAAGTGTAAATAAGGACTAAAATGTATAACAGATATTGTGAAATAGGATGAAAATGTTCAAATGGGATGGGAACTAGAGAGGGGATGGGTGAGGGGAAAGGAAGGGGAAAAAATGATAGAAGAAAAATGGAAACAAAACTTTTGTAATAAGGAGGAGAAGGGGGATTCAAAGGAGGGTAGGGGAATGGGAAAAAGAAAGAACCAAGTTACGTGGTGCACAGATACAAATTCCCTATGATGAATTTGATCATTACATACACATAATTGAAAAAAAATGCACAAGGTCCTTATTTGTTTACAAGGAACTGAGGCTAGACCATGATGAGAATACATTATGAACAACATATTCAGAATTTCTCATGAAAAACTATCAGACAGACACTTCTAGGAAGTTTAACTTATTTTTAAGACAAATAATACCAATGGGGCGACAGTTATTTCTTTGAAATTCAGCTGTCACTGTTCAGTGTGCTTGCTCTGAGAAAAGCATGCAGAAATAGAGAAGGGAACATGGGACAGACAGTGACAGTGTTGGGATCCAGCTTTTGTAAACCGAGACAGCTCATTTTGCTTCACTGGGTATATTCATGACTAAATTTCGCAGAGATGTCGGGAAACAGCGTGGCATGCCTGTGAAATAGTCGTTTCATCAGGAAAATTGTGTAGCTTAGATGCAATTTTGAAGTCAGCTTGAGTGTTCACAGCAGTGAAGGAGAAACATTGTTTTGCATAGTTTTGAAGAAGAGCAATTGGTAGAAATCGTAGGTCCTTTTTCAGATATTCTGTAAAGCTAAAGTTTTAAATGTAGTATATGGAGATAGCAAGACTGCGAGAAGAAAAATGCGACGGGACAAAGTGCTAAAAGATGAAGACAACTTGATTTGTTATATTCCTACTCTGGTAGCTGAAATTCTGTTAATACAGAGGTAACTACATATAATACTGCTCAGTTAAAGAAAAAAACCCATATTGAAAAGTTCTATTGCTTTTTGGAAAATGACTCATTTTTAATATGAGGATTTTTTTTGTCTAAAACATATTAAATAAATACAGTATAGGTTAGAATATTACAACTTGATGCCTTCAAGCAGACATATTTACCAATGTGCTTGACTCTGAAGTTTCCAGTTAGAGAGTATCATAAAGAATAAATTGAATTGAGTTGCTTTTTATATGAACATAAATATCTACTTTACATAGAGGTGCCAAGAGTTGACAAAGTAACAGCACCTAATAAACTTAATTTTGCTCTGCAAGGGTGCTAACTCCAAGCTACCAGATTAGCATGAGCACAATTAGGTTGACAGTGAAATAAAACTCTCTAGTTTCTAACTCTCTCATCAGGAGTTACATAACCGAACTCATACATCAGCTAACAAAGCATTGAGTTAATCACAACAGGTAAAAACAACTGATTATAAAGCAAATCAAGCTTTGGGTGGCTGTATACATGTTATCAGAGGGAAATGAAAAATATTACTATCAGAGGAGGCTAAAAGAAAAATATTACTATTGTTGTAGCTTTCATTTTCCTATGAAACGGGTGGGTGTGTGTGTGTAGGTATGTGTGTGTGTCTGCTATAAATTCACTTAGTGTAGAAAAAAGGTTGAAAACTTATTAGAAGAGAATGACTTAAACACAATGATTCTAAAGAAAGGTTCTTTGTATCTTCATTTAAATTATCTTTTTCTCTTATGCCTTCACTTACTCAACCTTCATTATGCTAAATTTTATATACAAGCCATATCAATTAACTTTCAAATACTTGTGTATTACATATATAACTTGTTTTCATTATATAATTGATATGTTTTTCTGTCTTTGAAAATTAGTTTCCTTATATTAGAATAAAAGGCATCATAACTTTCCCATTAAAACTAATAGAACTATATTTGTGTTTAATAGCTTTCAGTTAGAGAAAGGGTTATCAGGAATGAATTAAGGTCATTAAGAAAATGACCTTTCATGGAAATCTCTTTCATTTAAATACCATAGCAAGCCTGTGGGTATGCATTATGATTATTACTGTTATTATTATCTTCATGGTCATTGGTATTATCAACGTCATCATAATTACTTTCATTTTAATCACAATTCCTAGATAAGGAAATTGAAGCAGAAAGTATTTGGGAGACTTGCCTAAGATCTCACTGCTAATAAGAGACAGAGCCATGATTCCATCCCAAATCTATGTGACTGCAATGCCAACATTCAGTGAAGACCTCTGATTTCTAACTCTCTCTCATAAGAATCTAAATGGCAGTCCAGTATCATTTTCATTGTTTTGTTTGGTTGGGTATTATTTTGCTTTGTCTTGTTTGATTTTATTATATCCAATGGCATGGGCAACTAATTGGAAGATATCAAGATATATTATGGTAGCCATTTTGGTTTTACTGTTACCTTGTTTTGAAGTTCTTTATTGTATCCATTGTTTTGCTTTTATTGGTTCTGTCCTCCTCTGCTTTGTTTGATTTTTACTGTGTCTGAGGATATGGGCAGCTATTTTGAAGACAATGGGCAGCATGGTAGTGGCTATTGTTGACTTCCTATTGTCTTGTTTTGAAGTCCTGTATCACTTACACTATTTTGTTTTGATTGACTTTATTCTGTCTTGTTTTGTTTGGTTTTATTCTCTTTAAAATTAAAAAAGAATTTGGAGGCAAAAAAGAAAGAATCTAAATGGCATCTTTCAAATTAATCACAAAAAGTGATACTTTCAAATTAATCACAAATAGCTGACTATAAAAAAAATAAAATATTGGAATACATCAGACCCACTGTGTTGAGGAATATCACAATGTCTCACCCAACCTTAACCAAAGACACTTCTCTTTTGTGTATTTTATGTACTGAGTTTTCTGTACAATATTTTATTTCAGAAAATGACTTTAATGTGTGTGTGTGTGTGTGTGTGTGTGTGTGTGTGTGTTTCAAAAGCTAGGATATCACTTTTCTAAATGAAATCTGGAAGAGTTGGAAGAGCCAATCCTGGAAGCCCATGTTTCTTTGATTCTGTTTAGGTTACTGAAGCAACAGTTTTCAACCACAGTAGTCACCCATAACCAACAATGTAATAACCAGTTCTGAGATATTTTATTACCAGTATGTATTACATTATTTCACTGATCAAAATATTTAGACTTTACTCAAGGTTTTATCATTTATTATGTTAACACTATTCCTCTGAATTTTCATGTTTTATGAAAGGACCAAAACACAATGAGCAATGGTTTTTTACTTCATATGGGTGCCAGGCCTTTGATAATCTAATAGAGGCAAAGAGTCTTTCACTAAAGAAAAGGCATAGATTCCTATACAGTTTGTATATAGTGGGGCACACATGTATGCATAAATGCAGTTGTATACACAGATATTTGCAGCTAATTCCTCAAGAACATGCTCAGGAATTTGTTGCACCTGGGAATGTGATTGCAGACTACACTAGAACATAAATGCATGATTGAACCTGTATCCAAAGGTGGACAAGAAAGTGAAACTTCTAAACAGGTATAAATTGTTAATCTCACCATATTCTTTGCACAAAGTTTTTCACCATTTTTCACTCAATTTATATTTGGGCACTACAAACTAAAATGTTCTCAGAAACTTCTACTTTTTCACCAAAATTTGAACTGTTAAGGTTTTTAAAGCCCATGATCCACTCAGAACTGGGTGCCATTCTCCTCAGACTGCATCTCTAGAGATCCTGAGTAGATTTTTTTATCATTCCACTGTTAACCTTGAAAAACCTCTTTTTGATGTATTTCCTAGTTCTTGGGAGGAAAACTAGTTGTAAACACTTTGTCTCTGCTGTTGCTTCTTTCTAGATAGGTGTGGATGTGGCATTTCATTGCAATGATGCAAAACTCATCATGACAACGTTTGCAAAAGTGTCTCTGGTAAGGAACTCCCATTGGAAAAAAATAAGCACCGAGGTAGGCATGAGAAAGGGTTAAGGCACTGGGATGAGAATATGTAGTTCCTTCAGGCTGGGGGAAAGTATTAAATCAATCATGAAAGCCATATGTTGTTATTTGTGTCATTGAAATTCAAAAGCTTCGATTTCTTTCACTTATATCCATTATCCACACATATCCTGGGAAATATATAATTATGCTTTTATTCTTTCTTCATATATTTCCCATATACCTTCTTAAAATAAAACAGACTTTTCACATTTTCCTGATAATGCCTTTGTTTTTAGGTTTGCTATGTTCAGAGAGTTTACTACAACAGTTTAGGATGTGCACTAGTACTCCTTCTACCAATTAGATTCTCATTTCCATAACAACAAAAAGATCATTGAGTTACCATCTGTATAGAAAACATGCATCCTTGTTTTCTTATTTGAATTTCTGGATGTCACCATATATATGTTATTATCTCCTTTTGCTAAGAGAAAATAGAAGGCATGTGGCATGCCAAAGTATCAGAGGTACCCCTTGCTATACAGATTTATGAATTGCATTTTTAAATTCAAGCTACTGGAAGACATTGAACTTCTCTGTATTGAAAACTTTTCATAATGCTCATCTATTTTTAGAGTAAGGCATTGTGCTATCATCATGCTATAGGAAGTTTGTTTTAGTTTGATCCTGTGTCTCCCCAAGGCCTCACGTAGTTTGGACAGGGCTGAGTTTGGTGTTCATAATTGGTTTGTTACCTAGCGCTGGGATTGGTGGTGTGAGTGTTGCACCAGCCCAGGGGTGGGGTCAACATACAGTGTAAAGAAGGTCAGTCTCACTCTCTTTTGTTCTGTCCCTTGCCAGTTCACCTTGCTGTTTGGTGGCCACCATGAATGGCTGCCCTGTCATGCCATGCTGCCTTGGAGCCAAATAAGTATGGACTGAAACCCTGAGAACTGTAAGAAATAAAACTTTCCTTCCTTAATTTTGGGCATCAGGTATTTTGTCTCAGCAACCAATGAAAAGTAGCCAAGACAAAGTTTGATAAGGTAGTACTACCACTATCAACTAACTGCACTAGACTCTGCACAATTTTCCTACTGAATTGACTAACTCAGTGCTTAGTGAGTTAATTTTGCAAGAATCTGTGTGGCCAAGCTTAGGTACTTCAATAAATTCTTAGAAAACTACAGAAAGCATAAGCTTCTTTCTATTTCTATGCAGGCCGTTATCAGGAAGAAGCAAGGATCACAATGTTCCCTCCCACCAAGGAAGCAAAGTACAAGGAAAACCTTCACAAAAGAGACCAATTAGTCCAAATGTTAGATGCTAAAAGTCTAGAAGAAAATATCAAAAGTGCTCCATAAGGACTAGGACAGTTGATATTTTCACACATATATTTCATTTTATTCTCTTGCAGACTTTTCAGAAGGAAAAAGTCACAAAGAAGACATTTTTTTTCCCAAAATGACACAGATATAATATGATCAATCCATAATTTGAATCCATCTATCTTTGAATTTTCAAATTTCACAAAATGAAGTATGCTTCTTAAGTTTTATACTGCAACCCATATTTTCCATGAGATTTTAATCCCCTGGGAGGAGGTAAAGCTACTCTATTAGTATCTTCCTATCTAAATTTCAGGGCATATAGCATTTTCTTAACAAATGCTATGTATTCTTTAAATGATTTCTCTGGTTAAAAAAAATAAATATTCCAGTTCAATCTAAAAGAAAAAGAAAGAAATTTCTTTTCCCTTTAATAAATGCCCTTTCTGTGTTCAAGGATATGACCAGACATGATGAGAGAGGTTAAGTCATAGGGAAAGTGACTCCATAACCTGACTCCATTAGGGACTAAAAATCTAGGAAAGTAGCAAAAAAATGTAATATAATTAAAAGATCTGATCAAGGACCTCAAACACAAAATGGAAGGATTACCAACAGAGTAAACCTATGATCTAAACTGTCTGGTTTTCTAAAGAACATTTTCAATACGAAAGCAATAAAGATACAGATACTTTGGAATAATAACCCTTCAAAGAAAAATGCTTGCACTCATAATGAACAGGCTCAGTTATTTCAAGACTAAATTGTATATAATTTAGAAGCCACTTGGTCTGGATAAAATGATAGCAAATGTTTCACAACTTAATGAATTTAACAAAACACTTACATTAATTTTAATAATGTATAGCCCAAAAGAGAAATCAAATCTAATACCAACAACTGCACAGTTAATGGATATAGCTTGTGGACTATGCATAAAATATGGTAGATCATTAGCAATAAAGCAATAAGAAATGAAAACATTAGAGTAGAGAACATCATTATATTTCATAAGCATACATACCTATAAATTTTTCCAGGGGGGAATGATGCATTCCCTAAATCTAAAATATTATGAATCCTTATGCCATGGCCATCACTTTTATATATTGTTAAATTAGGTTTAAATATGTCTGGTGTACAGAAAAGCTGAGATAAATAGATGGGGTCCCAAGTCAAATGCATGTTCATAATGACCTCATCAAAATCATGTCAAGAAAAATTTAGGGTTCATAATTTACATTAAGATTTTCACTGTCTCTACCCGATCAAGTTATTTAGTGTTTTATATAATTCCTTAAAAGAATTTGGCACCTATCTTTCACAACATTGAAAATACAGTCCCTAGTAGGGGTCATTGAAATGAAGGCTTGTATGAAATGTCAATTTGCCAGTCAATCATTTTATGTACCTGAGAGACTAGGTAAATTACTTCTCAGATTATTTTTGTTTTCTCATTTGACAGTGGTAAATCTGAAGTTCTACATCTTAGGACTACTCAGAGATCTTATACTGTGTTACATGTAGAATCTTACTATAGATATTTTCTGGAATTAGAGAAAGAATTCCAGAGTAAGGGCCAGAAGATCTGGATTCAAGTATTGGTTATGCTTTATTCAAGTTACATAGCTTCATGACGACGTTTGTCAACCTTTGTGTGCTCCTTCCTGAAATGAAACTGATGCTCTAACTTCGTAGAGTAGTTAATGTGTAGCACATTGAAGTGATGATGTGGAAATACTTTATAAACTACACAGTCATCAACCTTAAGTTTAAGGACACTTGTTCATGCCAAGCACACTGATTGCTTCGTTGGCCCACACTCATGCCCTTGCCAACATTTCAACTATTACATCTCTATATTTACTATATTTATGCCAACATTTTGTGTATTTTAAGTTGAATTACAGTGAATATATTAGTGGTGGAATTATGTATGGTTCTCTGCCCCTTATCAGATTATCACTGAAATAATAAGACAAATCCTATAATGATGAAGGTTATAAAATGTATGTATAAAATAATTACAAAGACTTTAAAGAACTACTTGCATAATGTTATTTTTCAAAATAGAGAAAATTGAAACTCAGAGACTCACTCAACAAAGTGAGGTCAAGAGAATATCTGAATCAGAAATTACAACTTTGTATTGCTTTCCACTAACATAGTATTCACATCCCTATGATTTTTTCCCCTAAAGGGCTTTTATACAATGAAATACACCTTGAAATAAAAGGCCATCTGTCAGGTGTAAAGTGCAATTTTTGGAAATGAAAATATAACTTGCATGATTAATGTATTAAGTAATAAGATGTGGCCCACACTCAGGTGAATTTAATCTTCTCTCCAGAGACTTACTTGCTTTCCTCTCTCCAGTTAGCTACCTTTTAAGCTAATTTGTAGCATATGAGGTTACTATTTTCATTTTCCAATTTCTAAGTCCCTTTCCATTTTCCAGATCATTACCATTTAAGATGTTCTGATCGTCCTTCCCAAGAGTTCCTGGAGTAATTAAAAGAAGTCCTCCCAGTGGGCCCTTGACCCTTGGCTGTATTCACGATCTGCCGGGATTGTTGCAAGGCTCAAAGTCTTTTTTATCCTCCTAGGTTGTAGCATCTCACAAGGCAAACTCTCATTTATTCACCGGACGGAGATTTATTAAATGCCAGCTCTGTGTCAAGCACCATGTTCTTCACTGGCTTAACTTACTACCTATGGAAACAGACAATTACAGTACGTTCTGGTAAGGGCTGTGATAAAAGTATTTACAGGACTCTGTGTGAACCCAACACAAGGTCAGGCAAGAAAGGATTCTTAGCAGAGAAGCCTCGTTTATATGGCATATCAAGTGTAAATCACAGAGGAAGGTTTAGGATCCGTATGACATTCATATGCCCAGAGAAAGGTCATATGCCAACTTTAGTCAATAAAACAGTAAATTTTCTTTATCCTCCTTGCAACCTATGAAAAATCTATCTCTAGATATGTTCTGTATGTATACCAACATTCTAACAAGCAATGCAAACATTCTCCAAACATGTGCTGATAAACTAAAATTTAAAAATAGATCACTGAAATTTAAAAACATTTTAAAAGCTAGCCCTGTGCCTTCCCCAATACTATCAGTGTTAACCATCCTGCCATTATCTTTTGCTTGAATTACTTCTTTAGTTCACTAATTGTTCTCTCTGTGTTCATTCGGTAATCTGCAGTTCACAATCCTTCTAACAGCAAGGAGAATATATTTAAAAGTAGATTAAATTATGCATAAGTCCTTCATTGGCTTTCCACTGAACTTAGCATAAAATTTGTATCACAGAACATGATCTACTAGTTACTATGATCAAACACCTGGCTACTTCTCCAAATCTTACTTCTTAACAGTTATCGCCTTTATTCTCTATGGTCAGCATCAGTGGCCTTTATCATATTTCTGAAACATGAACAGTTCCTTTTGTCCCACCACTGGAACTTCACAATTGTTACTCTCCTTTGGATTTACTTCATCCTAATTATTTGCATGATTTAGAACTTCTTGCTTACAGTGCTCATGCCACATGTCAACTTCTCAATGAATTACTAACAGCTCAATCTAATTTTTCCTGCAGAGATGATATTATATCACAGAGTTTTTGTCACTTGAAACAGTGATTATTGTATCAATTCATTAATTATTTTTATTCATTATTTTATTGTGTTATAATGCATTCATCACTATTTTTCAAATAGCTAGAAAGTACATGTTACATAGTAGTGTATCAACTATAAACATTTGCTGATTAAATGACAATATAAGCACTAGATAGAATACCCTGGCATATCTTATGGCTATACTAAAAAATAAGGTGAACTTCCACCCAAAATGTGAATCTGATGTTATGACTGAAGATGCCACATAGCACATCATAGAAATGGTATGAAAATATTTATTAATCACATAATGAAAATTTAGTGGGGGAGAAGAAGGAAGGTGTCCCCAGATGACCCTAAAATGGCTTGAGAGGTTAAGTAAAAGAGACTGGATTGAGGATCTGTGTGTGTGGGTGGTTAGTGTATGAGTCAGGGTAAAGATTCCCACATAGAGTCAAGAACTTCCATGGTTTGAATCTCACACCAAAGGAGGAATCACTTAGGATTTCTTGTACCGAGAGGTTTTCCAAGTGGGAAGGAAACAAGACATGGATGGAAGGGGAGGGAAGGAATGGAAAAAGGATTTTAAAAAGGGAGAACTGAAGAAAATAATGAAAAATAGAGTTTTTGTAAGTGAGAAGTAAACAAGAGTTGGAGGGAACATGGAGAAATGGGAGGGAAAAGGGACAAAAAAAGAATTGAGATGTGTTATATGCAGGTACCAACTCCCCAAAATAAATTTAATCATGTACGATAAATATATAATATTAAATATAAATAAATAACAAACAAGGGAGAAATCATTGGGCTTTTCTTATAACCTTGCCAAGCTATGGGAAAAAGGGGGAGGGTAGCGAAGCTGCAAATTTGCTAGCATCAAGGATCAAAAGATGAAATCAGATTCTTCATTACAGAATAACACTAAAAATATCCAAGCTATATAAAATGGTGTTCATAGGAGAATCTTAGTGTATTTTAAACATAATGAGGTTTATATATTAGAAAGACTGATCTGGTTTGAGTCAGTAACAGGGAGATGAATAATAGAGCAACAAACAACAGACAGAAAAGATAGAAAATTAGAAGGATATTTAGATTAT
Organism: Dasyprocta punctata; assembly: GCA_004363535.1. Lineage (NCBI taxonomy): Eukaryota > Metazoa > Chordata > Mammalia > Rodentia > Dasyproctidae > Dasyprocta > Dasyprocta punctata. Next base: position 1,041 of record RJWM01038545.1, on the reverse strand, counting down.
TGTAGTGGTCCAAGGGTCAGAGAATGAAAATCCCCAAAACAGAGATTATTGGAAAATATAAGTACAGTGGAGACATAGGTGAAAATTTATGGAACATATAATCCATAATGGAGGAAAAACTTGCCTAGCAATTGTTCCTCAACATTCTAACAGGCTGGCATTCAAACAAAACAACTACAGTAATTTATTTCAACCATTTTCATCAGCTACTTGAAGGTAAAATGGTGCAACAACATGACACTGAACCCCATGGGCCACTTTTAAAAATGAAACCTCTCAAGTTTGTGTGAGTACATCATGTAGATAATGCTGAGGAAGACACATCTTAGGGGAAGTCACTCACAGTTCAGAAGAAAGCTGGGCAAAGCTCCAGACATGTTTGAGATTACTCAGTGCAGTTCAACTGCTATTTGAGATGCTTAAATTCTATTTAAATCTCTGCTTCTTATTGAGGGTAAACACCAGACTTTTCCACAGAGGCAGGGTTGTCTGCACACTTACGATAGTAGTTGAAGGACTCTAAGAACTCTGTTTCAAATATTCAGAATTCTGACATGGGAAGTAAGACCTGTTGACTATCTCATAGTTTTGTGTCTTGCAAAGAAGACAGAGACAAAGAAGTTTTTACGAATATGATTTTACTATAGTATGCTGTCAATATATGACTTTGTAGCTCAACATCATGTTTCTAAAGGACATGATTTTACAGTTTATTTCTCCCTCTTGATTTCTGCTGTCAATAAGTTATCTTCTGTTCTTCTGAACTCTACAGAGTCTATGAAAGATTAATACTCCCCACTATTATTATTTATTTTCTGTAAATTAAAGCAGGACTTACTGGCAAAAAAAAAATACTATGCATATATAGCCAGTCAGAAGTCAGTGGCAAGGTACAGAGAGGTAGTTTCATCTTGATTACATTAAGTGTATTATATAGAAAATATTTTACTTTCAAAGATACATTAAATTTTCTCATCTTCAACAGCAGAGATAAACAAGTTATTTTTATTTTACCTTTTTTAGCTTTGCCCATAAGATGAG
>RJWM01038544.1:0-16678 GCA_004363535.1 Dasyprocta punctata | reverse complement strand
GGGTCTTCTATGTAGAGTATCATGTCATCTGCAAATAATGATAATTTAACTTGTTCTTTCCCTATCTTTATTCCTTTTATCTCCTTCACTTGTCTAATTGCTCTGGCTAATGTTTGTAGAATTATATTGAATAGGAATGGTGATAGTGGGCATCCTTGTCTTGTTCCTGATTTTAGAGTGAAAGCTTTCAGTTTTTGACGATTTCCTATGATGTGGGCTGTTGGTTTGTCATAGATGACTTTTATCAGATTGAGGTAAAGATCATCTATTCCAATTTTCTCTAGGGTTTTTACCATGAATGAGTGTTGGATTTTATCAAAAGATTTTTCTGCATCCATTGAGATGATCATGTGATTTTTGGTCTTTGGCTCTATTAATATGATGTATACATTTATTGATTTGCATATTTTGAACCATCCTTGCATTCCTGCAATGAATCCCACTTGGTCGTAGTGTATAATCTTCTTGATGATTTGCTGCATTCTGTTTGCTAGTATTTTACCGAGAATTTTTGCATCTATGTTCATTAGAGAGATTGGTCTGTAATTTTCTTTTTTGGTTGGATTTTTCTCTGGTTTTGGTAACAGAATAATATTTGCCTCCCAGAATGAGCTAGGGAGAATTGCTTCCATTTCAATTTCATTAAAGAGTTTGAGGAGTATTGGTATTAAATCACCTCTAAATTTCTTATAGAATTCAGCTGCAAATTCATCAGGACCTGGACTTTTTTTTTTTTTTTGAAAATTTTTAATTATGTTTTCAATTTCATTAACTGACAATGGGTTATTCAAAAGTTTTATATCTTCTAGATCCAGGTTGACAATTGATAATGTTTCTAGGAATCTGTCCATTTCTTCTGTGTTTTTAATCCTATGAGAATAAATGTTTTCAAAATAGGTGTTGATGATCTTCTGAATTTCCACAGGGTCTGTAGTGATTTCACCCTTTTCATTTCTTATTGCATGAATTTAAGTTTTTTCTTTCCTTTTTTTTTGATAAGGTTGCATAGGGGTTTAGCAATTTTATTCATTCTTTCAAAGAACCAACTTTTTGTAATCTTTGTATTGTTTTCTTAGTCTCAACTGTGTTAATTATTGACCTGATATTTATAATTTCCTCTCTTCTTTGTGCTTTGGACTTGTCTTGTTCTTCTTTTTCTACAAGTTTGAAATGCAGCATTAGGTTATTTGTGCTCGTTCTGATTTTCCAATATGAGAATTTGCCACTATAAATTTCCCTCTGAAGACTGCTTTCATTGCATTCCACAGGTTCTGGTAAGTTATATTTGCATTTTTGTTTTATTGTAGATATTGTTTAATTTATTTTTTAATATCCTCTGTGGCCCATTGGTTGTTCAGTAGGGTGCTATTTAATTTCCATGTGTTTATGGAGCTTGTGAGGTTTCTTTTATCATTAATTTCCAATTTCATTAAACTGTGGTCAGATAATATGCATGGGATAATTTATAGTCCTTTGCATTTACTTAAGCATGCTCTGTGAGTCAGTGTATGGTCTATTTTTGAGAACATTCCATGTGCAGTTGAGAAGAATGCATATTCTGGTATTGTTGGGTAGAACAGTTTATGCACATCTACTAAGTCCATTTCTTCACTAGTTTGATTCATTTCTCTCATTTCTTTGCTGATTTTTTGTCTAGTAGATCTGTCTCTTTGTGACAATGGAGTGTTAAGGTCCCCCAGTATAAATGTATTATTGCTTATTTGATTTTTCATGTCTATTAAGATTTGTCTTACATAGTTGGGTGCTGCCATATTTGGTGCATATATATTTATAATTGTTATGTCTTCCTCTTTAATTTTCCCCTAACAAGTATATAGTCATCTTCTTTACCTCTGGTGATCATTCTTGGTTTAAGGTTTACATTGTCTTCAAATAAAATAGCTACCCCTGCTTTTTTCTGGGTTCTTGTCATATGGAGTACTGTTTTCCATCCTTTGACTTTCAGTCTATGAATTTCTTTTGAGCTTAATGTGTTTCTTGTATACAGCATATTGTTGGATTTTGTTTCTTGATCCACTTTGCCAGTGTATTTCTTTTGATTGGTGAATTGAAGTCATTTACTTTAATAGTTATAACTGATATGTATTGGCTTATCTTTGTCATGTTATCTTTCTGCTGTTGGTCTCCTACTTTCCCCTCTGATTAGTTGCTTGCCCTGTTTGGTTGTTTCTTTCAGTTCTTGTTATTGGAATTGTGGTCATTTTTATCTCTTCCTAGAATGTTTTTCAGTCATTTTTGCAGGGTTGGTTGGTTGGTCATAAAGTCCTTCAGTTGTTCTTTGTCATCGAAGTATCTTATCTCTCCATTAATTTTGAAAGATAGTTTTGCAGGGTACATCAATCTGGCTTGGAAGTTGCTTTCTTTCAGGACTTGAAATACTTTACTCCAACCTCTTCTTGACTTGATGGGCTGTGTTGAGAAATCTGCCGTGATTCTGATAGGCTTTCCTTTATAGGTGATCTGTTTCTTTTCTCTAGCAGCTTTTAATCTTTTGTTCTTGTGTTGAATTTCTGGGATCTTGAATATTATATGTTGAGATGTAGATTTATTTCAGTTATGGATAATTGGAATTCCATGTGCCTTGCTTATATGGATGTCAGGTTCTTTTCCCATGTTTTGGGAAACTTTTGCTATTACTTCTGCAAATAGTCTTTTAATGTCATTTGTGTTGTCTTCTTTTTCTTTGACACCTATCACACATATTGTTTCTCTTTGCATCATCTTGCAGTTGTGGAATTGTTATTTTCTGATTCTTTGTCATTTTAAGAGATCCTTCCTTTCATGATCCCTATTCATAATCCTGTCTTCAAGGTCTGAGAGTGTATCTTCAGCTTCATTCAAGTAGCTTTCCCAGTTTTCAATGTAATTTTTGATTTCCTGGATATCTCCTTGAATCTGTTTCATGTATTCTAATTATTTCCTGCATTGTTTATTCAAGGATTCCATTATTTTCCTATGCTCCTCTGTTTTTATCTATGTCTTCTTTGGATATACTCACCAATTCTTTCTTTATGTTTATCATTTCTGTTTTTACCTGAGAGATTATTTGTGATCTGATTTCCTTTACAGCTTCTTGGAGTTGTTTCTTTATTTACATTGCTATCATTTCAAAAATTTCAGGTGATGATTTCCAAATTCATCTATGTCTGTGTCTCCTGTACTTGATCTGGATGGGCTGGAAGTTTGAGATTGCATTTTGTTCTTTCATTTTGGCATTTTTCTGTGTTCCTCTAAATCATCTGGATGTCAAGACTTGCAGTGGCAGCCCATCCTGCAGTGGATAACTGAGGGTTGCAGATGGCTGCATGTCTCTGGGCCCAAACTCCTGGTCCCTTTGATCTTCATAGATGGTTCCCAGTGAGCCGCTGGGTGCAGCTTCCCAGTCTCCATGAGCCTCACCTATGATTCCTGGGTCTGGGTGGGTCACTGGGTACAGCTTCCCAGTTCCTGTGGGCCTTACTATGGGTTCCTGAATGACTTCTTTTCCTTTTCTGATGAGTTTCTGATTGAAGTCCATTTTGTCTGGAAATAGGAGAGCTATTCCTGCTTATTTTGGGACCTCTTACAGCGTGAAATATTCTTTTCCAACCTTTGATTTTATTAGTCTGTGGATTTCTTTTTGTAATAAATGTATTTCTTGTGAACTGTATACCACTGCATTTTATTTTTTGATCCAATCTACTAATCTTTGATTAGGTAGTTGAGAACTTTCAAATTGGGAATTATTATTGAAAGGCATTGACTTATTCCTGTCATTGCATTATTTTCTTGTTTCTGATTCATTTTTATTCTTCTGCTTAACTGGTATATTCATTTCATTAGATTTTTTGGCATTGTTTGCTTCATTATGTCTTTCTAGGATATCCTAGAAAATTTTTTGGAGTACTACTTTGGTAGCCATGAATTTCTTACAGTGCTCTTTGTTATAGAAAGATCTTATTTCTCCATCAAATTTGAAAAATAGTTTAGCAGTATTTATCAGTCTGTGTTGGAATTGCTTTCTTTTAGGACTTGAAACACTTCACTCTAAGCTCTCCTGGCCTTTAAGACTTGCGTTGAGAAGTCTATGATAATCCTAATGGGGTTTACTGTATTCTGTTTCTTTCCTTTAGCAGCTTTTAAGATTCTGTCCTTGTGTTGAACTTCTAGATTTTTGACCATGTGTCAGGTGAAGTTGTTTTCTAATATGGTTATTTGGGGTTCTATATGCCTCACTTATCTGTGTATTATGTTATTTCCCCATTCTTGGAAAGTTTTATGCTATTATTTCTGTTGACAGGTTTTTATGCCCTTTGCACTATCTCCTGATTTTTCACTAATTCCAACTAATCTTAGATTAGTCCTCTTCATATCATCTCACAGATGTTGGATCCATTCTATGCTTTCATTGTTTTTAAGGAATCTCTGAGTATGTGGTCACCTACATCAGCCTTGTCTTCTAGTTCCGGCACTCTGTCCTCACACTGGTCACTGCTGCTGCCCATATCTTCAATAGAATTTTTAATCTCCTGGATTTCTGTTTGGTATTTTTCATTCCACACGTGACTGGCATGGCTTCTCAACTTGGGTGACAGGCCCCTATGTTCTCCCTAGGATGTTCTTAAACTTAGGGAGCTGTATGTCTAGCCCGTGCCTTCCCCATGACTCTTTTGTGGCTGTGATAGAGTGAACTCAGTTACCCTGAAGTGTAGTAGTTTTATGTTCAGTCTTAAACAATTAACTCCTTTCCATCATGGCTCCTGATTAATCCTTCTCAAATATGGCATGCCTGGACTGGTTTCTTCTTCAACTCTAGCTGGTCATGTGGAAGTAGTCACATTCAGAGCTCATCCCACACTATTCTTCAGATTAAAATAACTGCATATTTCTTGGAGGTAGAGCTGTTTAGCCTGGTCTGTTTTTTCTTCCTGGAACTACTGACCCTCTCTGTGCTTACCTTGTGTGAATGGAGACAGGTCCTCCTCCCAGAGACCAAGAGTCAACTGTCAGACCACTTCCTTTCTTTCTCTCTGTTGTACTCCATGTATCCAGTTTCTGTGTAGTTCTTGGTTTCCTGTCAGCTCCTTCCTGATTCCTGTAGCTCTATTTTTTATCTCTTCATCAAGTTGTTATCTTCCAGGTGTCTTGATTCTACCTCCTGGCAAGGCTGTATTTTACTGCTGGTTGCTACTTTGCCATTTCAAATGTGCAACTGTGTTTTTAAAAGGCATTTAAACCACTGTGCTGGGGGGAGATGATGTCATTGTCAGGAAATGGTGTCCTTTTCTCTACATCATTAGGTGTGCTGAACCACAGAGACTGAAATTTGGAAGAAATTATATATTTTCCTAATTAATATATTGACATCAGTTAATATTAGAATTAGGGTATCAATTAACCCTATCGCTAATGTATTAATACATTATAACATATTAATTTATTATATCAATTAATGTATTTACATGAAAATTTTAGAGATCAAGTGATGCCATTAAACATTCAGGATGCTTTGGTGTGTACTAAAGGATAGAAACACTAACCCCAAATGCAGTCCCTTCCAATCTTGTTACCAGCACTTTCCACTAAAAATCACAGGTACGTCAAGGAAATAAGGCCTCTGACGTCATCTCATGTCACTTTTTCGTTCGGTAGAAGAAGAAACTACAGCCTTGAGAACTGAAGCCACTCTCATCAGGTCATGTAGGACAAATGGAGACTCCAGAGTAAGAACTTAGGTTTCTGACTCGCAACCAGTGCTCCCCCAAGTCCTTCCTGATCCTTGAGGCCATGCTGTCTGGAGAAGGGAAAGAGCAGAGTTCAAGCCCTGTGAGCTCAGGCTGCAGGCTAGAAAGGGTGTGGTCAACAGTTTCCAAGCCCAAGGAGCATGACTTTGTGGAGAAAGATGTACTCATAGCCTCTACCAACCTAGAACCAACCAACTGGGAGTAGGGGGCAAACTGTGGTTAAAAAACAAAACAAACAACAATAACAGTAACAAACAAACATTGGGATTTACTGCCCTGCAAAGTAGCTGTTCTTGTTGAGGCCATAAACAAGGTAATACCAATTACATAAAGTTATCATAGGCTAACTCCTCTATAATTGGGAGATGTTCTACAAACTTGAGATATAGACACCAACACAGTGAATTCATTTTGCTGATCAAAAATGACATAGTAAGTAGTACTTGTAGGAAATTTAATATATTATATACAGATGTGAGGTTTTTCTATGAGTTGCCTGAAGGTTCTCTGGAGCCTGATCTGCTTCTACTGGCAAGATGGGTGAAGCATGGTAGGATTACTCATGCTTGCCTGTTTCCCTGCCGCATGGTGTCACTGTTGAACACTGGTTCTGTGCTGGTGTCAGGCTGTGAATTGCTGCAGCTGTGGCCCTGGCAGGAAACAGTGTGGTCTAGGTCCAGGCACCAGAGATGGTCATTTTTTCAGAGAAGATGAATTTGGCTAAGGGTTGTTCACCTGGCTCTGGTCTGCAGGTCCTTACATAGGTTTTCAAAGTACTCACTGACTTCAGGTGGACAAGTCTCTATGCCTCATGGACCCAGAGTCACAGCCTTCTTCTCAGAGAGCTGTCTAGGGGGTGGAAAATTATTCTTCTAAGCTCTCAAACACAAGAAAAACAATGCCCAACCATGAAGGTTAAAAATGATCTGGAATAGGATCTAGGTATTGGTATGGAAAGATTTTCTTGGAATTTTAATGGGCATCTAAGGTTGAAGATTATTGCTTTTAAAGAACTGGAAAAAAATGGGACCATTCTGTTAACTTTATTAGGCATTGTCCTCCTGCTCTTGTAGGAGGCTTTTTGTTTGGGGTATGTTCCTACACAATTCCATTGCTAAGTCCTAGTGTGATAGGATCAGAGAGTACAGATGCCAACCAAGGAAGACATCAGCCTTTGGTGAAACTGAGAAAATCATTAATTACATTAAGCTAACTCATCAACTATGTGGTTCATTAAGGAGATCATCTTTATGCAAAGTGTCTGGCTTTCTTATTAGGATAATACTGTTTTCAATTATTGTTATTAAACTAAGGCAGATACATATTTTTCTCACCAAAATACACTTGGGAATAAGCAACCGTGTGCTCTAACAGGATGGTAGAGGTGCTTTCTCCTGTGCACAAGCTCAGTAAGCAGGTGAATGGGGCACCTAACAGAACTGTTATTGGTAGAAATGGAGAGAGAAGAGGAAAGAAAAAACCGGCAAGAAAGAAAAAATTAGAGGAGAGAACAAAGAGAAAAGAAAAACTGGTAGATGAATATCCTTATTTGTGTTACTGTAACAAAATACCTGATGCTGGGTAATATAAAATAAAGGGGCTTACTTAGCTTACAGTTCTGGTGGCTGGAAGTTTCAAATAACACAGCGCGATCCCCTTGGTAAGGGGTCCCTTGGTTATGTAGCAACATGGCGAGAAGTAGAAAGGTAAACAGCCATGGGTAGGAGAATAGCACACAGGCTGGCCTCCGTTCATTACACTCCTTTCCCAAGAACACATGTGTTCCTGCAAGACCCAGCCTACTCCGTGAGACCAGCATTAACTGGTTATTGGGGTTGATGCCCCATGGCCTGATTACCGTCCGTCCGTGAGGACCTGCCTCTTCCAGACTCCAGCACCATCCTGGGGACCATGCTGCCAGCACACGGACCTGGGGGACAAACTGCATCTAAACCACAGCAGTGAGGGAGCTGAAGGAAGACAAAAAGAGGGAAAGGAAATGGCAAATATTTAAAGAAATGGAAGAAAGAAAAATACAATAAAACTAGAAGAAATAGTATTTAACTTTGTTCCAACACTTTGCAATAATTCCAGCTTGACTTGAATGATGACTTTTGACACTCTGTGTGGCCATTTAAGGGAAAAAGGGGCATTCAAGGTTCCTTTCTCGTCATTTACATAAAGGAATTGGAAACTGATGAGAAGCAGCTTCACGTGTCACAGGTTCAATGGAATAGAAGTGAGGCATGAGGTGCGGCTGTCCACAAAGTCTGGAGGGATCTTACGGAAGGTAAAATGAGGCTTCTTATGGGACCTCCTATATACCAGGCACTCTACAAACATAACCCTACTTATTCCTCACAACTGCTGCTTTGAGACAGAGATGTCTAAGCATTACTTCTTTGAAGACCAAGAAGGAATATTTTTGTGTGGACTCTGATTGAACTATGTCCTCCAATAAACCTGGGTTTTGTATCTTTGAAACTCATAAGTTGGAGTCATCAGAGGGTCCCAGAGACGCTCAGGTCAAAAAGAAAAACTGATAGCAGTCTTGTCCTTACAAAGAGAAGGCTCAGGAGGTACCCAGTGTCCTTTGTTTAGCATTGGAAGGATTTTTCTCTGGAAGAGAGGGTGATATAGATTCCAAAAGTTTCCAACAGATATACTGGATACCTTCTATTCTACTGGTGAATATGAACTCTACATGAGAACTGCTGGAGACTCAGTTCCTCCCAGTACAGCATCTGTATGGGCAGAGGCTTCAGCTCTAGCTTGCCATGAGAAGGGTAGACAAGGTGACCTCTCAGCTGGGGGCCTGGGAGCCATGTCTCCTGCTGGTTCCAGTGGTAGATTGCCCTTGAACATGGCCCTGATTCCATAGGAATGAGTGCACGGGCAAAGGGCAGGGTGAAGGAATGGATGGGAGGGAGTGTCAGCGCTGTAGTCAGACATCATTGGCACCACTTAGCTCTGGACTTTGAAGTTTGCAAACTTCTCTGACATGCTACCCTCTCTATCAGATGGCCATAATGGTAGTCCCCTCCTCCCAGGGCTGTGAGATAGCTATAGGGCTGAGAATAGAGGATCCCCAGAGTGCTTCCAGCACTTAGCTACAGAGCACCACTACCACAGGACATGATATCCTCGTGATGGCCACAGTGCTCTCCTCCTGGCCAGGTTCCTCATTCCTCCAGGCTGGTCTTGCAATCTAGATGCTTTCTGCTTGGCCCCTTGAAGCGACAGGGTCAGTCCTGGACTTCTTACTCCCCACCCCTACTATCTGCTTCACTCTTCTGACTCTTGTACCCCTGCTGCCATTGTTGCAGCCACATTGAAAGTGGCTATGGTGTGAATCCCAACTGCCATGCCTGTTCAGGTCCTGGCCTAGCCCTGAGTCCTCCTTCTGGTACACTCTGGGCTGGGGAAGCCAGGGGTCCAGGTAACCCTCTCCTTTGTCTCTACCCCCATCAGGAGGTCCTGTATCTGTCATCTTCTTCCCAAAAGAGAGGGGGACGGAGAGAGAGGCAAATAACAACCTTCACTCTTCCTGTCTTCACTTTCTTTGCCTTTCAGGGCCATATAGCAATAAAAATGATAAATAAAAATAAATAAATAACCTTCTGGCCAATCACAGTTTAGCTACCCTGCAATTAAACAAATCCACAAAACCGCAACACATATTTACATCTCATTAGCAGAAGCCAAATGCAACAACGGCATTAAAATTAAGAAATTAGACACAATTATCTTGTCGGCAGCAGTTGGGGGAAGTTGTCAAGGGCTGGTTTATTCATTAGTTTCCACAGAAGTTCAGCAGCTCCCTAATTGTGTGCTACTATTTTTTACCCCCTCCTCCTCTTGCTTAAAAAAAAAAAAATTAAACAACCCCTGGCAGTTTCTCTTTCAGGCTGTGCTCAGCCTGCTGGGCCGGGCTCAGGGGAGGGTGGGAAGGCGCATCTATCTCCTCTGCAGAGGCTCCAGACCCAACCCAATAAGGGTCAGCAGCAGGAGCGGGTGACTGGGAAGGCCTGGGTGACTGGGCAGCTGTGTATCCGCAGGTCCTCTCTGGATGTTCAGAGGCAGCTCTGTCCACCCAGCGCCTTCCCACCCCTCGCTGACCTCACCATTGGTGTCAGCTACATCGCCGGCACGTGACTCCTTCATTGCGGGCTACTGTCCCCAGCCACCGCTGTTGGGGCTTCGGGGTGTCCGCATGAGAATCTTCTTGTCAGAGTCCTTCACCGTGGAGGAAAGAATGTGTGGGCACAGGCCGTGCCCAGGGGTGGCCTTAGCTCCAAGTTGGTCAGGGCACTGGTCAGCTCCAGAGAGGCTCTGCTGGAAGCTCCTGCCCTGCTCCCTTCTCCAGATCCTCCTGCCCACTTCTGGGGAGTCTGGGGTTCTTCCCCTATCTGCACTGCCCAACCTGAGCTGTGTTTGTTCTCTGCCAGAGCCCAGAGGAGCCAGTGCTTCAAGTGCTCCATGCCCCTGCCTCCCACGTGGTAATAGTGCCCACCACCCCCTTACTCCACATTAGGCCAGAGACTGGGGCTTCTCAGTCAGTGTCAGCCACAGTCTCCGCCCACAGACAGTGACAGAAGAGAAGCGGGAGGGCTTCTTGTGCATTTTCTTATCCATGGGATTCTAATGCAGCCTCAGGAAACCCCAGCACCTGGTGGGCCTCTCGGGCTGTGCTCCACATGCAGCCCTGGGTTTGGAGTGAAGAGACCCAGGCTCTGAACTCTTAGCAGCTGAAACCTACATCACACAGAGCCTTGGTTTTGGGAGTTGTGCAGTGGCAAGGAATGCATGTCCCTTCTTCCTCAGAGTAGACCTGTGAGGTGAATCACAGGCATCTGGGACCATCAGTGTCTTTTCTTTGTTGCAGCCCCATTTCTCATCTCACCCTGAAACTCATCCATCCATCCATCCATCCATTCATTCACCTGTCTAATATTGATTGAGCAAATATTCTTTTCCTGATACCATAGTCAAGGCATGGACCGAGCAGGGACCACATCACCCTCTGTCACAGGCCGGTGGCGGACACAGAGTGACCACGTGGTGTAGAAACTGCTGAGATGAGCCTTAGTCCAGAACTGCCGCCAGTAAGCACAAGGAATAGGAATTCAATCCTCCTTGGGAGCAGCCTCCAGAGGAAGTGACACCAGAGCCCAGACTCACCCACTCTCTACCCTCCCAGGTCTGCAGCCACACAGCGGTGCCCACCATTCATCCCAGGCATCTGGTCTCTGGGTTGCAGCTTCTACTTTCCACTCTGACCTCGGGAGGGCAGAGCCCTGGAAATTCTGGAGTTAGATGGAACATGAGGCAAAGGCAAGGAAAGGGAGTTGATCTTGTTCTGCAGGTTTAAAAGTACAGCAGTGCACCCTGAAAGCCTTTCTAACCCTCTCTAACCATGCTCCCTGTGGCCTAGGGCCTCCTAAAAGGTTGGAGTGGCACACAGAATGGTGCTTAGTGTATTCCTGAGACCAATGCACTGATTAAACATGACAGCTCTGTGAGCCTCCCAACCCACATGAGGAAGGTACTATTATGACAATATCCATTTGGGAAAAGGCCAAATCAGGCTCAGAGAGGCTAATTACCTTTCCCACAGTCACACGGCCAGGTAGTCTGGTCTGGAGTGCACACCAGCTGCATCACTGCCCGCTTTCCATGCTCTGTGAGGTCAGGGCTAAGAGTTGACCTGACACTGTCACACAGTTCCTGGGGTGCATGGTTGGGGGCTCTCAACTCTTCTGCAGGTGAGGAAGGCTAACTCAGCTCTGTGACTCAGACTTTCTGTTGTAGGCTCACCCTTGGGGAGACCCAGGCTGGAGCTCAAAGGTGGCAGAGTTGCCAATCTTCTTCCTCTCATGAAGGCCTGGTGGCCTGCAGGAGCACAGGCATCCTAGCGTGGCCTGACTCCTGCTACTTCTGGGTTCTGGGGCTAGGTGGAAGCTGAGACAGAGCACACCCCAGACCAGCTGGGGAGGCAGCAAGGAGCTGGCAGAGCAGCCCATGAGGAGGAGCCGCCGGCTGACTTGGTGGGAGGCATGAGAGGGGACAGGACTACAGACCCACCCTGCTGGCACCTCTGAGGAGCAGAAGGACTGGGACACTCCCTTCACCACAGAGAGAGGGATCCAGGGGCGGGGGGCAGGGAGAGCAATTTCCACTCTGCATCCTGATTCCACCCTTCCCTCTCATCTATCCACAGGTGAGCCGCCCCTCCTCGCATGTGTGTGCACCTGCAGCCCATTCCATCTGCTGCTCCAAAGCTGGGTTTTCATGGGTCCCTGAGGACATGAAACATGCTGACCCCTCTGTGTCCCCAGCCCCTATACGTGTGTTCTAATATTTGCAATGCAGATTCTGGGTGTTGTGTAACAAAGGACACGCAGGCTGGCTGGGATGGAACTGCCTTCACAGAGAAGGGCTGGACACTGTGCAGGTGCCACCCACCTCTTCTTCAGTGAGAATGAGGCCAGCAGTGCCAAGAAAGATGTCCACGCTGTGGAGACAAACATCCAGAATCACACAGACTGGGGTCAGAATCGCAGCGAGGCCTGGGCCTGAGACTTCTGATAATTTATTTAATTTAAAGTTCATTTTCTCTATCACTACAATGGGGATAATGATGGCACTTACCTTTTAAGATTGTTATAGACATTAAATTAGATGAAATATTTAAGGCATTTTCCATGATAGTTCATATGTAATAAATGCTTAGTAACTGATGATAAAAAAGAAAAATAAAAGGAGGGAGCTGTGCCCAGGTTAATGGAGACCTGACAGTGGCAGTGAGACTCTGGCAACCTTTTCGAGAGAGGTGACTTGTTCTTGGGGCAGGAGGTAGGAGTAGCAGGGAATGGAGAGGACATGGACCAAAGGTGAGAGAAGCCCAACAGCGAGGCTTCTGAGGTGTTGGGAGAAATTCTGCATGGCTGTGTGTCAGGAAGGAAGTGTGAAGCGAGACCACTAATGTCGGGGCCCCAGGGTGACGTGCCCGCCTACCATGCAGGAAGGGTGAGCTTTGCCCTGTAGCCACGAGGACCTCTAGGGACCTGCAAAGGGAGCTGTGTGATGAGACCAGAGGTTTGAGGCCCGCAAGGTGGAAAAGTGTGTGTGTAGGATGGGGTGAGGCCAGCGCGCCGGGTTGACCACAACAGTGGTGATTCCCAGGAAGACTGCAAGGAAGCAGAGGACGCAGATGTGAGTGACTCTCGGGACTGCAGCACTGAGGCCCTACCTGGAGGAGAGTGTCACACAGGAAAAGGGTGAAGAAGGATGACTCCAGGACTTTCAGGTGGGAACCTGGAGGAGAAAGGAAGTGAAGAACTAGGTTTTGTGGGTTGGCGATGAGTCTCACTCAGGTGTGCTGGGTTCAGAGAACCCACTGTCCAGTGTGTCACATTTCTGCCCTCATCCAGTCATCGCCACAGCACCCCTATGGCTACCAGGGGTCATAGGAAGGAATAGGGGCAGGCGACAAGAGACTTTGACTCTGATCAGCTTGGGGCCAGCCACAGGACCCACATTCATCCTGACAGCTGCAATTTGTGCCCTGGAACTTGCTGATATCCATTCTTTTACCCTAGTTACTGAGCTGGAAAGAGACATTCAGCTCCTAAGCCTGAAGAAAACTCCTGCAGCCAAGGTGGGCTAATATCTCCTGGAGATGCTGTCTAAAGTAGTTTTTAAAAAAGGTGTCAGCGCTGAGCATGTATAGACTTTTTTTGTCATTTTCACTTAGACAGTGCAGCATAGCTAATGCAGACTACTCCCAGAGTGTGTGTGCTGTCCTAGGCATTATTTGTAATCTGCAGGTGCTTTGCCACATGTGAGGAGGAGCAGTTTACATGTGAACACTAAGAGATCCCACGTAAGGACTGGGGCACCTGTGCACTTTGTATCATGGCTCCTTCCTAAGGGATGGCCACGGAACTTTCCAGAATGGAAGTGTTTCTAGAATGCTTGAAATACCTTTTTAAATACTCATCAAATACAAACAGAATTGTACAAATCTTAACTTTAAGTCACAATCTGAACACACCTGGTAATGACCTCTGATCCAGGGAGGGAACACGCAGTGTGGTTGTCAGGTCTGACTCACGCCTGAGCCCAGGAACAGTGCCTGCTCTGCTAGGACACGACACAGCCACCCCTCTGCTGGGTTGCAGCAGCTGTTGCTCTAGCCCCATGCTCTGCCATTCTCGCTCCCCCAGTGTCATGCTTCCCTTCCCCTCACCCCACCCAGGTGGCTCCCACTGACCCCCATCCTATGCGTAAAAGCCCCTGCTCAATAAGCTAGACTCTGGCTTCCCTCTGGAGTCACTCCAGGAGGTCTGCACAAAGCCCCAAATTCAGGCTGGCTGTGTGCTTTCCTGGGTCATCACAGCTTACCAGACAGTTGTTACCAATGGACAGGTTCGTAGCTACCTTAATCTTCTCTTTGGATGAACAGTGTGTCTGTCTCTCTTTTGGAAAAAATGTCCATCTATTTTCTTTTCCCTCCTGTCTTGAATTCCCTTGAATTAATGTGATGTATTTGTTTTTTATTATCTCATTTTTCTATTAATTTGCTGTGTATACTTTCTTTTATTATTCCTTTGTAGTTACTATAGATAGTATATCATACATTTCTGTGATCATCCCATCAAATATACAAATGACATTTTTTTTTCAAATGATGTTTTTACTACATTTGGATGTTACTAAAACTTTGGAAGCTTTCAACTCCATTGACCATTGCTGCCTTTAGCCTTGTTATTGTCATTCATTTTAACATTATATATATTGAAAACCCTACACACCATTACTGCTATTGTTTTAATCTGCAACTGATATTTTTCTTAAATCAAATAAGTTCATGTTCCTGAATTTAATATTTATTCATTCAATTCTGTGTTTCCATTGAGGGTGTTTTCTTTTCCTTTTTTTCCTTTTCTTTCTCTCTCTCTTTTTTTTTCTTTTGCAGCACTCAGAGTGAATCTTCCCCAGGCCTTTCTAAACTTTTATTTTGAGTTATAGTCTCACTAAATTGCTCAGGTTACATTTAATCTTGTGATCCTCCTGCCTCAGCCTCCTATGGTGCTGGCACTGGGTTAAAGGTATGTGATTCCACTCCTGACTTCAATGAGGATGTTTCTTACAAACTGATTAATTCTCTTTAATATTTATTATAGATCTTCTGAGCACTAATTTGCTCGCATTTTGTTATTAAAGGGCTTATTTTTAAAAATGTCATCTTTTGTAAGATTTCCATTCAGAAAGTTTTGTGTTAATACGGTGCATTACATTTACTGATTTGTGTTGCACCATCCTGCATCTCTTGGATGAATCCTACTTGATCATGGTGCAGTCTGCTTGCCAGTATCTTACTGAGGATTTTCACATCTAGGTTCATGAGGGAGATTGGCCTATAGTTCTCTTTTTTGGTTGAGTCCTTCTCTGGTTTTGTTATCAGGGTAATGCTTGCTTCCAGGAATGAATTTGGGAGTATTTCTTCCCTTTCAATTTCACTGAAGCATTTGAGAAGTCTTCTCTAAATTTCTCGTAGAATTTAGCAGTGAATCCATCAGGGCCTAGGTTTATCTTTGTTGGTAGGTTTTTAAATACATTTACAGTTTCATTGACTAATAGGGGTTTATTTGGAATTTTTATATGTTTTTGATTCATCTTTGGTAATTCACATGTATCTAGGAATCTGGCCATTTCTTCTGTGTTTTCTATCTCACTTGCATACAGGTTCTCAAAATAAGTATTGATGATCTGGGTTTCTGCAGGATCTATTGTAATTTCACTTTTCATTTCTAATTGCATGGATTTGAGTCTGTTCTTTCATTTTTTGTTAAGGTTGGCTAAGGGTTTGTCAATTTTATTTAATCTTTCAAAGAACCAACTCTTCAATTTATTGATTCTTTGTATTATTTTCTTAGTCTCCATTGCATTACTTTCTGCCTGACCTTTATATTTTCCTCCCTCATACGAACTTTGGGCTTGACTTGTTCTTTTTCTAAACGTTTGAGGTTCAACATTAGGTTGTTTGTTTAAGCTTGCTCTGTTTTTCTGATATGAGAATTCACCACTATAAATTTCCCTCATAGGACTGCTTTTATTGCAGCCCATAAGTTTTGCTATGTTGCATTGGAGGAAATACACCATATTGACAGAGTCAAGGACAAAAGCTACATGATCATCTCAATAGATGTAAAAAAAACTTTGGACAAAGTACAGTACCTATTCATGATTAAAAAAAACCAGAAAATGGGAATAGATGGTCTTTATCTCAATCTGATAAAAGCCATCTATGACAAACCAATAGCAACCTCAAACTAAATGGACACAAACTGAAAACTTTCACTCTAAAATCAGGAACAAAACAAGGATGTCCACTGTCTCCACTCCTATTCAATACAGTTCTGGAAACATTAGATCAATTTGACAAAAGAAAGAAATAAAAGGAATAAGAAAGGGAGAAGTTAAGTTATCATTATTTGATGATGACATGACACTTTACATAGAAGACCCCAAAAACTCTATCAAAAACTTCTAGATTTAATAACCAAATTCAGTAGCATAGCTGGATGCAAAATCAACACTTAAAAATCAATAGCATTCTTGTACACAAATAACAAACTCACAAAGTGAGAAATTAGGGAAACCATACCTTTCATGAAAGCATCCAAAAAAATAAAATACCTAGGAATCAATCTAACAAAGGAAGTAAAAATAACTTTACATTGAAAACCACAGTACTGGGGACCAGGGGTTTAGCTCAGTGGCACAAGTGTTTGCCTAGCAATCACAAGGTTGTGAGTTTGATCCCTGGTACAAAAAACAAAACAAACAAACAAAAGAAAACCACAGTACTCTGAAAAAGATCAAAGAAGATATCAGAAAATCAAGAGATATCCCTTCCTCTTGGATAG